>DWCF01002367.1:0-24340 GCA_018230265.1 Delias oraia | reverse complement strand
CCGGAAGAAAAATTTGAAGCTTATCTTACATTAAATCAGAGTTAATTTTTTTTACGTTTTTGTTATTTTTTAAGGCCCCCCAAAAGGCATGCGTTACCAATTATTTCTTACATTTAAATCATTTTTTACAAATAACAATCTAAAGAAATTGTTAAATCACAGTGTTTTTGAAAAAATTAGTGGTAGTTGTAATTAAATTAATGTTTAAAATTTATCATACGACTTTAAAATGATTTAACAGAAAATTATATGTAATTTAGTGTGTTGTCATTTAAACTGACATTCACAAATTTAAAGGGCAACAAAAATAGTACTTTTAACAATAGTTGTAAAAGTTACATGTAAATGTGTAAATTATCACGTGACAAATTGTAGATATATAAGCAAATAATTTAAGGCAATCATAACTTGTATTTTATTATATTTTTTATTTATTTTTCATTATTAAATATTCTTAAAATATTTATCAAATCTAAATTTTCAATTTAGAATATCCGCATAAAAAACAAAACACAACTTTTAAAAATGTTTTTAATGACATTATAAAACTTGAATTGTGGAGTACAAATAAAATGCTTATGTCAAAAATATCAATAGCTTTTTGTTACTTAAAAATATTTGAAAAATTAGGGTATCAGATATTTTAAATAATTAAATTAGTTGGCTTCTAGACAAGCAACCCATTCAATATTTATTGAATGGTTAAATAGTTATCAAAACGTGATTTAAATAGAAGTCAATTTCTGTTCAAGTTGTTTTAATTTTGAACCTCATTATATCGTCATGTCTCATATCTTGGGTAATTTTAAAGATACTCAAAAGAGTTTTTTTGGTGTAATTGAGTAAATTTAACAGCTCGAATATTTCCTACATCAATTTAAATTTATCATCTTGTTAAAATGGATTATCCATTTTATAAACTAAAATTGATTGTTAACGTAAAAATGATTTTAATGAGTGTTTTAGTCGTCAGAAGTAGTATTTCGATATATTAATTTGTAACAAATATGCTTAATTATTTGATATACTGCTACAACATAAATAAAGAATTACAATAATTTACATAGTAATTCATGTTAACCAAAAATTGATATAAAATTTTTACCATAATAAATAAATTGAAATAAATCTTACCCCTGTACTGATATATACCAATGAAATTTAAATTTTTTACAATATTAATAGGATTTATTGTCTGTAGTTTTTATAATCAAAGCGAAGTAAATGATTTTAATTTTTCTTTGTTACCAGAAAATGATACTAAAGCAGATGACATCCTTTCAATTGAATTAAGTAGTTTATATAATCCAAAAGAAAACAATATAGTCTCTAGACTTACAGATTTAAATTATGTTTTTTTCTTAAAACAACACTTTGGCGATCATTATGAGACCTTTGCAAAAGAAAATGAACAACATCAGTTTTATTATGACAATATGTTATCTGATTATAAAAAAATTTTAACAAAACACAGCAACCAAATAGTAGAATGCAAAGTAAAATTCTTTAAAACTAACGAAAGTGTGTACAAACTTTATGAAAATAACCGTAATTATATCTATAAGATTCTTTTAAATTTGCAAAAGATAAAAACTTTGTTTTACAATTTTAGAATTAGAACATTTACATACAAATTTAGAGAGTACTGTATTTCAAAACTTACATGAGAAGTTAGAATTTTTTAAAGAGATTGTTTTCTTCTTAAAAAGATTAAGAAATAAACCATTATTTTCTCGACATAAAAAAAAATTTCAAATTGAAGTAGACAAATTTAATATTAGTGTTTTAGAAATTTTAGAAAAAAATTCTTTAGAAAAAATTTTAAATTCAATTGAGAATGAAAATTCTGATTGTTATGTGTCACGAAAATTTTTTTTTAATCATTATATAGCTGACATAAAACAAATTCAACAATATATACGTAAGATTTATTCATATTATGAACTTTACAAAAAAAATTATAAACTTATTAATGACTATATAAATAATAAATAATGTTATTAACACTTTTCTACTAAAAATTAAGTTTTGTAATTAGCTTAAAATTAAAAGACATTCTACAACATATACAAACCTTTATTTTAATTTAAAAATTTTTTTATATAAGTAAACAAGGTTTAATTTTTTAAACATAATTTTTTTTACGTTTGTCGGTCGCTTTTTTTTACTCAAAAATCTAAGTTATATTTATGAATCAACTTAGGTACAACATACGCTTATAATACCTTTGATGATCAGTTTCAATATTACGAGAGAATTTTTGATTTTTTTAACTTTTAGATGGATCGGTTTAATGATTTAATTTTTTTGTGTTTGCACTATGCTCTCTAAACTAGAATATTTATTTATAAAATTTTGTATTTAAATAAAAAATATCAGAAGTAAGCATTAACAATAAAGTATTATTATTGGTACAACGCAAAATATTGTTTGTTTCATAGTTGTTATCCACCATACAACTATTTTTTTTCAAAAAAATCCAAATAAAAGCAATAATATCCTTTTAGTTATTAAAAACACAAATTACTTTGTAAAAAAGATGTACTGATTATACTGTGGTATTAATCTTCAATCTTTACACATTTTTCATTCGCATTGTTTTAATGTTTTTTTTTAAGCTACTGCAGAAAGATAAAAGGAGATCTAAAAAAAACTATCATCAGTTTCGCAGTAGTGCCACAAATAAACTGTTATATTGTTGTTGTTGTATTTTGATAATTTATTTTGAATTTTCACACATCTTTTAAAAGAAAATATTTATATTAAAAACAATCATTACTGTTAGACATGTCAACAGTTATTGAACAAATAACAAAGGTAGCATGACTACGACAGTTTTGTTATTAAACTAATTTTATCGTAAACTTTGCTAATAAAAGTTATAAATTATCAATTAGATAGTTAAGTAATTGATCAAAGTTTAACAAGTAGCTCATTAGAGTTATTTATATGGCAGAATTTTAAATTTTACACCAGCAAATTTGACGTCATATAATTATAGAAGAATTATATATTTATTTTTTCGAATCTGTAAAACGTCGAAAATTAAATCGATTGGTTTTAGCACAAAATTATGACAAAAAATGATTTTTCTAATACACTATCTATCAAAATACAAATTACGACAACAATTAAATAATAACGATATAAATATGCTAATATAATCTAAATAAGTTATTTTCTTTTTTTAGCTTAACTTAAAAAATCAATCGTTTGTAATTTTATTACATCGTTTTTTTTTAAAAAAATGGTTTCAATCGCATGAATTTTACTTTGAGCTAAAAATATGTAATTGTTTTATTAAAAATCATAGTCTCTGCATCTATATTTTATACCGCTTAAAAACTGTTTTCTTTATATTTTATTTTTATTATAAATAAAAATTGCTTTGAATATCTAAACTATAATTTAACTATGGCTTTAAGAACGTAATCGTATAATTCTACCAACCATTATTATGACAAATAAAGGGCGCGCTAACAAAAAAGCTTGTTTGAAATTTTTTAGTTCGGACCATTTAAGTGTTAATCGTCGCATTATTTTTTTGACTTAATTGAAAAAAGTACATACTTAGAATTAAAAAGATTATAAAGTAGATGCTTATATTATATTCAAATGAAGGCATATTCTTGTGGAGAAACAAACGTAATCTTTTTACAAATTATTTAGAAATATCTTATAAAAAACAATTTTAGCTTTATTGTAAATTAACTAGACCATATGCATTATATTTAGATTGTTTTTTATAAGTATGCATTTTTTTAAACATATCACATTTCAGTTCTATCCAGAAAAGTATTTAATATATCTTTAGCGTAGATTATACAAAGATTTTTTTACAAAAAATTGTCAAAAAAGAATATAGTTGCTTTTTCTTCTTTAGCTCATGAGCTTTAAATTTTTTTAAATCATGGAATGTTTATATAATATATTACTATGAAAAATTTTAATATTTCTTTGTAATACAACAAATTAAAATAATTTTTAAAACATTTAAAATTCTAAAACATTATAATAAAATTATCAAATAGGTAATCATAGCTTAAATTTATTTGGTTTAAAACACAAATTTGCATAAATACTGCTATTATTAATTGCTAAACCCTAAAAACACAGAGAATATTTCGACATCTTTCTTAACAAACTTTCGGATTAGGAAATTTTAATGTGCTTAAAACATTAAAAATAACATAAAGCATCAATTGTAATTTTAATCAAGGTATTTAATTTTATTGTTGTGTTTACAAAAAACATGATTTTTTTCCACACTAAAATATTTTTAGTTAGAGCTAAATGTTTAAAACACTTTCATTACTACACCAATAAGTTTATTAGTTAAGGTACTTGATACTGAAAAATCTAGTGCCTTAACATTTAAACAAAAATTTAGCAATTAATATATTCTTTTATATATCCAATCTATTAAATAGGGTCAAAACTTTTATATAGGAATAATTGATGAGTCTTAGTTTCCAAAAGAAAATAGAAAAGAAGGCATGCTGTTAACGATATGTGAAATGGGGGTGTGGTTGCAAAAATTGTGTGATATTAAATTTGGTTTTTTAAAACAAAGCAAAAAGTACTTGATAAAAATATCATCGTTAATATTTTGTATTTGTTTATTTTTTTGCAAAAAAACTTGATATCAAAAAGTGCTAATATTTAAGTTAAAAATACATTACTACATAGTTTATAATGCTAAATCTTTTTATGTGTAAAAAAATAATCATTGCACAACAATTTATTCTAATAGTTGAATCATATAATTGTGGTATATCATATTTTACTTTTTTATAATTGTAAATAATACTATAAAGTTTCTTAACAAAACATTTGGTGAAACTACAATTACTTAACATTAAAAGGGAAAGTGTACGGATCCTAGAAAACTTTTTGTTTAAAGTTTAAAAGAATAATCGTATACAGTTTTTGCTGCTGTTATGCATATGTATTAACAAAAAAATTATGATATCCAATTTTTTTTCATTCACTGGTTAATTAAATATATAATTTTTTTAACATGTGTAAAAGCTAACGTAAAGTACACGTTCAATTAAAACAGAATTTTACATTATTTTGAGCTACGAAAGTAAAATTTTTGTTTTTTTTGCTATTGCATAGAATGTTATAATATAAAAGGTTACTTTATATTTTAAGGCCTTATAAAATATATAAATTAAGAAAAAATCTAAGAAAAATGCTTAACGTCTATAAAAATGTAGTTTGACAAATTTAGGCCGAATACAGAGTAATTGCTCGCTTTTAATATTAACGCACACCTAAAAAACGTTGTTAAAATTGTTACTAAAAAAAGAAAACAAATATTTTTTGTCGAAGAAATTAACAAGTATGAGGGTTTATTTAATAATTGTGGCGCGCCCAGCGCGCAACAATAATTATTTATAAATCTATAACATATTATATAATAAAAACGTCAAAAGCAACCAATAAATAATTTAGTAGCAATATTTCATTTTTAATTACTACATGAATTTTTTAACACAATTATTTTTGATTAACGATATCATAATATTTACATTTTTGAAGATAAAAATGACACATTTAAAATTAATAAACTTTAATAGGATAAAGTTGAAAGAAATTTTGCATTAATTTTAAAATCTAAATCCACGTAAAATAATTTAGAAATTAGATTCAAACCATTTAATTTTACAAACACATAATATTAAAGATTCTTTTCGATTTGTTTTTAGAGTCTCAAGATTTTTATAGTAGGCATGCATTTTTAATCCAAACATAGGGGATTAAAAATCGAAAAAAATAACAAAAAAATTTTAAATTTTGTATATTATATTAATAACAGAAGATAATTTAAATTGAACTAATTTATTTTGGAGATATCGAGTCGCTGATATTCGTTTGTAAAGAAATATCTTGAAGGTTTCCACCTGGAAGTTCGATGTTAGTTGCTCCATAAAAAAACCCATAAGCGATATATATAACAAACGATATTTTGAGCATTGTTGCTGGTATTTTTTTCAATTTAGATTCGTAATTAGCATAAGAAAGATGAACCCAAGCCGGAAGTAAGAAATAAACGAAGTTGATGAAGGATGGTCCTAAAAACCCAAAAACATTATATAAAGTTATACCTGGAATAGCATTAAAGAATGTTAATAAAATTATCAAAGAAGTCATAATCTTTGATTGTGTCATCTCAAGTAAATTAATATCAACATCTGTACTGTCTTTGAAAGACCTTATAATCGGAGCAATTGTAAGTGGAAATCCTAATAAAATAGTAATAATAGCAAAAAGTCCTTGATATTTAGTTAAATATTTTAACAAGAAAAAATCCCATTCTTGTGTATCAACAGAATTCTTTATGTACTTATTTAATGAGGAGTTGCTGTCTAAAAACACTTGCATTAAATCGCCCATACCAATACTATTTCCTAATAGGCGGTATCCAAGATATCCAATTAATCCGTAAGCTAAAACACCAGCAAAGGCGCTTAAGATTGAAATAAGTACAGTATTGATTCTACTTTTGTCTTTTATAACCGTAAATAAGGCAGGTAATCTTGCTCGTGTTAAAAATGACATCATAAAACATGTCAAACTAAAAAAATAGTCTATTTTTGAATAAGATTTTTGGGCACTTCTGCTACAAAATTAGGAAGAAAAATATTTAAACACAGCAATGTAAATGCCAGTGAAATCACAAATAGCCCATTAAACATTGTAAACAAACTCAAAACAGTAATATTTTCAATAAGTCCTACAGCAAAAAAACAAATGGAAGATAAAAATAGTACCGCATAATATACAATAGTATGATGTAAATTGGGCCAGAAATCGAGAACTAGTACACTGACTAAATCTATAAAATATTTTTGAAAAGCAAAACTTAACACGCATGAGCATAATATAGTCATACATTCTATCAAAGAATTGATTGAATCTTTTACTTCCTGAGTGTTATGCAAGACAGAAGAAGGCGATAAATCTTCTTTTATTGTTTTTTCATTTGTTAATGAAAAATATGTAGAACCAGCAGTAAGAATGGATACCAAGAATAACATCACAAAACCAAAGATACAACCAGACATATTGAAAGCAGCAGGCATAAAACCTGCACCTAATATTAACATTGAATCAAAGATATATGATATCGCTGTTAATGAATTAAATTTTTTATCCATAGGAATATTGGGGTAAAGGTTTAAATTTATTTATTTTACAAAAAATGATTTTTTAATTACAAACATTTAATAATTAACAATTGCATTATATATGAGGTTCAAAGAGTTAAAATATTTAAATGTATCATATTAATTCTAATATGTCAATTATACCAACAGCATTTTCAACAAAATTGTTCTAATTTTTTTAATCCTGCATGCTTCTACCTTTACTTGCACATTTGAAAGAATAGTTCAGTGGCATATGTGACGTGGACCATGGTGATATGAGTCATGGTATATATGTACGACACTTTTAATCATAAAATTCTTTTATATTTTTTTCTATTTATCTGTAGATTTTTTACAGCAGTAAGTATTCTCAATGCAACAATCATTGATTAGACACTGAAGAAAAACTTTTATTATATTATTGTTTTATATATATTTTTTTGTTAACTTTTATATTTATTCGAATTTTTATTCTATTTTAACAACAAACATAATTGACAAGTCTTTTATCAATTTATTAAGATGTAGCAGTAACTCAGTGAGCATACTATGCAGATAACTACGACACTTTTTATTTTTAAAAATATGTTATTTTTGTAACCTCTATTAAATAAATGACTTTCGTGGCGAACACAAGAGAAAATGGAGAAATAGTAGTTTCTCGTGGTCAAGAGACCTGAATAAGTAAATGAAGCTATTAAGATAAAAATGTGAATGGATTATAAGCAGGTGAAGGATATGCTGTAGATATAAGGAAAGCTATTAAGTATTATAGTTTAGACTTGAATGGTATTTTTAAAAGAAATTAGATTATTTGATGAATTATAAAAATTTTTTAGGAAATGGAAAATTTTTTAATCAAAAATAGGAGGAAACAGGAATTGCGTGTGCTGATATTTCTTAAATTTTTAACCCTTAATCAAGAATGGGAGAAGCATCCGAGAATAAGACAGAAACTAACCCATCAGAGCAATCTTTAAATAAAGCTTTTTATAGCGTGAATTAGTGATTAAATTAACAGATGAATTTTGATGTGAAATGAGAAATAATTCGAGAGGTAAGATAAAACGAGATTTTAGAGCGTATGTGAGCGGGAGGCATAAAAGTACTATGAATATGACAATGAAAGAAGTTTTAAAATAAGAATTAAAATTGTTAGGGTTATCATTAGGTAAAGAAAACAAAAAGCCATAAAAATTAACGAGAAATAAAGCATTAGAGTAATAACGACAGCTTTTGATAAATTTTAAAAATGTTTGTAAAATTAGTTAGTCGGCTTTTAATTTATATAAAATATGGCATTTTAAACTGTTAATGCAACGGAAACACTTAAAAGTGATAAAAAATGTAAGAGGAATTGTTTTCGGTTACAAAGAGCTTAGAGATATAAATTCATAAAAATTGACATTATTATAAGAAATTATTTAGACGAAGAAGAGGTGCTAGTGATACTTTTATGAGAGCTGGTCAATACAGACGACTAGTGAAGGAAATTAATTTTGTGTAATGGGCTCTAAAAAAACTAACAGTCTCTGATAAAAAGATGTTATTACTGACAAAAAGATGCTGTCAAATGTGTAGGGAATAGAAAGTTATAGTATTAGATTAAGAAGGAGACAATTTGCATTTATGACCGATAATAAATCATGAAAAAAGATGAAAAAAACCTAATTTTAAGAATAACAGAGTAGATAGGTGAATGAAAAGGATTTGTAAAATACCTTTAATGCGAGTTTATAGAGATGTTGATGCGCTTAGTGGGCAATTCAAGGAAAAATTTGCACAAAAATTTAAAGAAAGAAATAAAAACTGTAAAGCAAAAATTGTCAAATATTAAAAAACGACGTAACTGCATATTGAAAATTTTATGATTTAAAGAAAACGTTTTTACCGGTAAAAGCAGAAAGAGTATATATGTAAACGAGTTTTTAAAAGTTAATAGCACAGAGAGGATAAAGGAACACAATATGAACTTCAACAGAAAATTATTAGTCATGGTATAAAAATCAAAAAAACAAAAGCTTTGCCGAAATGCTTAATTTTCAGATTGGCAATAAAAAAAAAGAGGCGGTATTGAGTTTTTTACATTAAGAAAGGAAAAAAATAGTTTGCAATAGACATTATGGAATTAGGTAGGTAAGCACAGAATATCTGTATTAATGAGAAAAGTTTACTACAAAAAATATTTGTATGGAGAAGTAGAAAGATAGAACTTTTGTTTGCATTTTAAGTACTTCTAAGATAGAATATACCTAAGAAAAGTATAAGCGATAATGCGAAAGATTTTTATAATCGAAAGTGAAGAAAGTGGTGTAGTTTTAAAATATCGAGTATTGACAAATGAGTATTGAATTTCATTTAATTAACGTAAGAATTGAAATGTGTATAAAGACAATATGATTTTGTGTATTTGCACAAGACGATTTTGCGATTGTAGAGACGATCAAAGAACGAATAAACTATTTCTTAGCGACATAAGATGTACATTGAAAGAGGCGAGGAATTAGTTGTATTATTATGTCGAACTTAATTAGGAAAGTATAAAGGAAGGACAATTTTCAAATCTATATTTAGAAAATGCTAAACCTTTAGAGTAGGTCATATGGTGCGCATAGCAAATAAGGAAATTAAAGGGAATGTTGTAAAGCAAAATAGTGGTATATTCACTACGACAGATGAACTTATGCAAAACTTTTGTAAGAAATTATATACAGTAAAGAATGATGTTGTTGAATTAACAAAGAAACGACATTTTGAATAAAAAGGAGGTATCAATATGACTAAACGACTTTAGGAAGAGATTTTAGGTTTTTAAAATCTATTAATAAATGATTAGCATAACGTGAATGCTTTATATTAATATAAGTTTTCTTATAAGTCTAACACGTCTTTTTATATATCTAAAATTTTGTCTAAAAACAATTCTATAGCTTTTTTGTATTCTAAAATTCTACATTTTCATTGGTTTAATATTTTGTATATCTAAAATATTATTAAAAGTACTCATCTATGTTATTTTATACTGCTAAAATCAAAATTATTTCTAAGTTAGAAGAAATACAAATTTAAAGATAATACTAGTGCTAAATTTAATACATTAATCAATTAAACATAACCTATAATACATAATAAGTCCATCAACAAAGTGATAAATTAACATAAATTATTTTAGTATTTTCAGAGATATCGAAGAATTTTCATTAAATTTGCTAAATCTTGTTCTTTCTATTTTATGATAATTTTTGCAAGTAAACTTTATTCTGCAATTGGAAATATTTTAGTTAAACAAAAACCATTATTTTTTAATTTTTTTATTGTAAACCTATTTTAACCACAAAATTACGTATAAGTACACAAAACACTAATAATTTGAATACATAAAAATTAAATAATCTATAAACGAGGGATTTGTAATTTAAATTAAATAAATTAACGTGGTTTTATAACGTATAATGTTAAAATCTTTTATCTCAAGCATAAAAAATAAGTAGATTTTCTACTTTTTGAAATTACATGTAAACCTATGAAATTTTTTTTTACAAAAAAAAAAAATCTTAAAATAGTTGTTTTAAAAAAATGTTGATTGTAATTTAATCGTTAAAAAAAATAATTTATTATTAAAATATAATCTAACCAATAATAAAGTTTCTTTTTAGTAGCAGTATTATTAAATATAACGATCTCAAAATTATGAAACAGTTAGTTATTTTAACATTTGTAATTAAAACCACATTTACATTTGCAAATTTTACGTTCAAGTTTTAGAATATATTAAACCAAAAAAAGGCAATAAAATAAAAAATTTTTGCGATATCAAGATTGACTGAATTCTTCATTTTTCAGATTTTACAAATGATTATGAAACTAATAAAAAATATTCAAGTTCGAATGGCAGCTAAAGAACACCAATCACTTTTTAAACATGAAAATTCAAAATTATGCTAAAATATAATTTAATTAAAGAAATTGTGTAGATGTCAAAAATATTGTTGATATATTATTTATTTATCGTATTATTTAACCTTTAATTTTTAAGATTGCTCAAGAAGAAGAAACTAATAAACGATATTTAAACAAAAAATATAATATTTTTTACTTGAAAAACTTTGAGATATGTAAAACATTTAAAATATATTCTTTTGTCACGTGTTGTAAAATTGGTAATTAAGTCAGCTTTTAACAAGTAATTTTTTTGAAACTTACTTTGTTTGGTGTATTAAATTTACTCTAAGATCTTAAATGAATCAATTTCCGTTCTATTTTTGTTGTCTTTTATCCTTTTCTATAGTCATATATAATCGCATAATTTTTATGAAACAACTGATTAAAAATGTGTAGCTTGGTTTATTTTTTTTAAAAATTATAATGTATCACCTTATTAAAACAGATGTTCCATTTTTCAATCAACAATTAATGTTAAACCGTATATACGATTTAAAAATATTCTTTCAATAGCAAAAGTGGTATAAAATATTGATTTGCAACAAAAATGCTTTAATTTTTAATTTACTACTTACCTCTATATTCGATATATAAATTATCGTTTTATAACTGGTTTTATCATGTATACATAAAAAATAATTTATATTCAGATTGATTTAAAGATCATTTCCTGTTTAAATTTTGACAAATGATTTTGGAATTTTTTATAATTTTAATATGATTTATTATCTGTAGTTTTGATTTTCTTTGTTATCATATGATAATACTAAAGCAAATGACATCCTTCTAATTGAGTTAATTAGTTTATTTTATCTAAAAGAAAACAATATAGTCACTTGTCTGACAGATTTAATTTTTTTTTTTAAAAATATCACCTTGGAGATCTTTCTGAGACTTCTAAGAAAAAATGAACAACAGCAGCTCTATTATCACAATATGTTTTCTAAATATAAAAAAAAATCATATAACAAAGTAACCAAATAGTAAAAGCAAAGTCCATTGTTTAAATCTAATTCAAATATGTATAGAATTTATGAAAATAACAAAATAATTTTCAGAAGATTCTTTTAATTTTAATAAAGTTCAAAAATTATGTTATTCCAGATTTAGAATAAGAAATATAAAATACAAACTAAGAGATTAATGTATCGGAACAAATACATGAGAGATCGAAATTATTACAAGAGATTGTTTTTTCTTAAAAAGATAAAGAAATTCCAATAAGTTTTTACAAAAAAAGAAATTTTAAGTTGAAGTAGAGAATTTTTATAGTAGTGTTAAAACTTTAGTAAAAATTCCATTAGAAAAATTTTAAATTCAATTGAGGATAAAAATTATGGTATTAATAATTCACAAAAAAATGTTACAGAATTTTTTAGATTGAATATAAAAATAAAAAAATTTTAAACATATTATATATTTATTTGATGAACAATAAAAAAATCAATATCATGAATGATATTCAGTTACAAATAAAGTGATTGTCATACACACTCAACTATTTATTAATATCTTTCTTTTAATATTTTATTTAAAATATTAAAACCCCATCACAATGTCAGACAGCAACGAAATAAATATTAATAACGTAAATTATAAACATTTTTTTACCCTAAATTAAATTTTATTTTACAATATGTCAAAAAAAAATAACAACAAACACGTGATAGAAGTTGACTTAGCAGTCATTTTATTAAATAATATCTAAATTAATTTATATTTGGATTACAAATCAAAATTCTGTTTTTACTTATCGTCTACTTTATTTTATACACAAATAAATATAAGCTTGTAAAAGAAAACTCATATTTGTACAAATTACATATATCACAGCATTTAATATTTTGTTTTAATGATAAAAAGAAAAAGTTTATTATTGCCGTAATTAATATAAACCGTTTTTTATATGTATTTTTATTCATAAAACGATTATAAGTAAACGAGTTTATATTTTTTAAACAATTGAGCACAACTTACTTATTTTAAAACAAACTTTCTGTTTATACTGTGAAATTATTTTACCAAACAAGATTTACTCGATTTTTTAATACTTTTGTAATTAGCTTTTGCTTACAAAGTTACTTTATTAATGAAATAAAACGACTCACGTATATCTTATTATTTGTTCAATATCAAATAATTCAAATTACTCGTCAATTTAAGATCTTGTTGCTTATTCATTTAACAATTATATTTGTTTTAACAAATTAAGTTATGTAAGCATACTATATCCATTAAAAGACACAAATACAAACAATAAATAATTAAAGTGGATAAATCTCTAGACTTTTTTTGCAGTTAGTTAAAAATAACTTTATATAATTTTACAATGATGAAAGAATTTCTTTTGGATTTGTGCGGCAGTGACTATACTTTTAGATTTGTTACATACAGAAGTAAGAGAAAAATAGACATAATTAACACATTAATAATATAAAATTAAAACCAAAAAACATTGCAGAATAACAATACCAAATTTTGTTGTAAATCTTAATTCTTATGGTCAATTATAAAATTATTAAAAAAATAAATAATATTTTATATCAATTAATTAGTTTTAATATAGAAATTTTAAAAGTAGTTTTTTCTGTATTTTTTGTATGTTTGTGTTAAAACCATATAATATCCGTTTCAATGCAGATCATGTTTTACTTCGAAACAATAGTTTAATAATTAAATATAAAAATTAGATAGTGTATAGATTGCTTATCATGTAGAGCTTCAATTACAGACATGTTCGCAATTAATTTAGTAAAAAAACATTTTTTTAAAAACGACACTTATACATTCGCACCAAGTCTTATAAATTCTCTTTAAATAGGTCTCATCTAAAATATCCGGTCAAAATTGCAACTTATATCAACAAAAATAATAGAGAAAAAAAATTATTTTTAATGCAAAACAAACTTTAACTAAGAAAAATACAAATACAAAAACAGATTAAAACAATGCAAACTTCATCAAGTTAAAGTGTATTTGAAATCTATGTAACCTGTATGTATATAAATTGTTAATTATCCAGTTTAAAACTTATTGTTATATATTTACATACATTTTAACTTTAATTTAAAAAGCTCTTACACCTCTTATGGTTTATATTTTATCAAATTAAGATCTTTACATCTAACTATGTTTTCCAATACTTATACTCTATCTCCACTTTCTATTTTAATATTAGTCCGGCTCAAAAGTTTAATCTATTCTCAATAAATTTGGCTGGTGTACTCAAAAATGTTGCTGTTGTACTCAACAAACGTTGCTGGTGTGTTAGTAAGATAAAAATTCATGTAATATTTTTCATTTGTTCTATTGTATTACCTTTTCAAGATAAGATCTTAATTTTATGTCAAAAAATGTTTGTAAAATTTTAGAACGCTTTTTTATTATTTTTATTATTTGTAAGAGGTGGTGAAAATATCTTAAATTTGTAGCAATAGTTCTATTATAATTTAATATAATGCTTACATTATAATTAAGAATTATAACAAATTGCATATTTATCGATGTTATCAAAAATTTATATAAAATTTTTAAAATATTGGATAAATTATGAAAAACCAACCCCTGCTTTATTAAAAATGATAATGAACTTGTTAATATTTTTTGTAAAAGTTATTATCTGTATTTTAAATTATCAAAGCAAAGATGATGATATTAATTTTTTGTTACCAGATGATGATACTAAAGTAGATGACATTCTTTCAATTGAGTTGAGCAGTTTATTTAACCCTGTAGAAAACAATATAGTTACCAGCCAAACAGATTTAAATTATGTTAATTTTAAAAACAACACATTGAAGATTATAGTGAGACATTGAAAAAAGAAAATGAACAACAGCAGTTGTACTATGAAAATATGTTATTTGAATATAAAAAAATATTTAATACACATGTAGATCAAATATTAGATTTTAATTTATACTTTTTTAAAACTAACGAATATGTGCACAAATGTTATATAGAGAATCGTAGATGTATTCATAAGATTCGTACGATTTTAATTAAGTTGGATATTAAAAACCTTTCAGAATTGGATTTAGAACTTCAAAATTATAATATTAAGCCTAAGTTATTGCAACAAATACATGAGAAGTTAGATCTGTTTAAAGATATAATTTTGTCTTTAAAAAGATTAAGAAATAAGCTAATGGGTTGTCAACGCAAAACAAAATTTTACATTGAATTAGACAAATTTAATAGTAATGTTTTAGAAATTTTAGAAAAAATCTCTTTGGAAAAAATTTTAAATTCAATCGAGAATGAAATTTACGATTTTATCATGCACAAGAAGCTATTTCAATGTTTTAAATGGAATGTAAAACAAATTAAATATAAAATACGTATGATATATTCATTATATGAACAATATAGAAAAAATCTAAATATCATCAATAATTACATAAGTTAAAGATATCTTTATAACGCTATTAAACTATAGGTTAATTTTTTTTTAAACCCAAAAAAAGAATTGATTCTGCGACATATTTATATTTTTAATTACATCATAGCAAGTTTGTTCCATGATAAGTAAAACTGTATATTTTTTGTTACAAAATTCTGTTTCTCAGCTTGACAACCCTTCATATTTTACTAAAAAAACAAATACGCACAACTTAGCACGCCATATCATCTGATAAGTAATTTTCATGGTTAGAATGAAAATAACTTATTAAATTGACTTTTTCGATAGAAATAATGTTTTAGTTTTAGATAACTTAATAAAAAGAATAAAACAAGAAGTAAACATTCTTATATGTTATAAACCAAGAATTAATTTTTCAGAATAAATTTTATGTTTAACTGTTAACAATATTACCACAAGATTCAATTTATTTTATTTAATCAAATAATTTTATTTGATTTTACCCCTTTTTTAAGACAAATATATAATTGCGAATACATGTTTTTAAAGTTTTTTGAAATGTCTTTATGTATTTAACAATAATTTTAAAATTTGTTACGTGTAAAAAGTATAAATTAATTAATTTTAAGCAATTTTGTTCATTTCTTTTTTATCCTTTCAGACAAGAGCAAAGACAAGACTAACAAAAGGAAAATAATTAGTTTATCAACACTAAGCACCAAAGATGAAATTTGCGTAAGAACACTTTTAAAAATGTTGCAAACAAAAATTATATGTTATTCCGTTTTTAAAACGGAACGTTTAACCAGTTTTTTATTAGAATTTTTGCGCTTACAGATTTACTGTAGAAGTAAGGAAAGCTATTTTTAAGAATTCTTTTCCTGTAGCAATATATTATCTTTAAACTATCTTTAAATATGCAGATTATTGCAAAATTGTTTCCTATACAATAATCTATCAGATATTTTAAGTTTAATTATTTTTCTATTATTAGATCATTTTCAAAGATTTAATAATTTTTAGTAATTAATAATAGTTGAATATTAAATTACATTAATCTAACTATTAGAAAAGCTGATTATTTTACAAAAAACATGTGACGGTGGAGGTTAAAATTTTGAACTTATAAATCATAAAATATTTAGTTTAGATTTTGTATCATTGTCTACTAATACGTTAATGTAAATAACTTTTAAATGATGTGTATTCACACGTAAAGCTCTAATTTAAACAAATTCTGATTCATTTACGTGATATTTACAACATTTTTATATGTAAAATTTAATTAATTTTTTTGAATAATTTGTAACATAAAACAT
This sequence comes from Delias oraia, assembly GCA_018230265.1. Taxonomy (NCBI): domain Eukaryota; kingdom Metazoa; phylum Arthropoda; class Insecta; order Lepidoptera; family Pieridae; genus Delias; species Delias oraia. The sequence goes on along the minus strand of DWCF01002367.1, from coordinate 7,559 downwards.
TAAAACTGATGTTTTATTTTATGTAAAGTTTGTCAGACCTCGTTAATTAAATTTTGTGCAGCTTTAAAAATTAAAAATAAATAGGTTTTTGACAATTTAACGTATATTCATATTTTAACATGTAATACGTTCTCGGTGACCCAACAATGAAGTTTGATGACGAAAAATATAAATTTAGAATAGTAATTTTTCAATGTTATATACTATATAACTAGTGATATTTTTATTTCAGGTGTTTTTTTAGATTTTTTTAATTTAATTTAAATTTTGAATAAAACCGCAAGATAATTGGCTTGCTGCACAGGAATGCGACTAGTCCTAAACTAAAACTTTAACGAGCTTAGGAACTTAGCATTACCGTCTGTTTCTGGGAGGCTTTTTATATTAGATTTGTTATAAATAAATTTTTTATTCTCTTTACTGTTTTTACAAGGCATGGGTTAAAAGTAAAATATTTTTCAATAAAATATTTTCTAAAAATATATTATAATCTTTGATACATAACAAAGCTTTTATAATCAAAAGCTTTAATTTATCATCTGGTAGTAATATTACAATAATCTTAACGCTTTTATATATTGTGTTAAAATTGTAACTTAATGTAACAGTATGTTTTAAGACGTCATAAGATACAAATTAAAGATCTTTTTTTGTTAAAATTGCATCATAATAGATATAAAAATGGAATTTTTAAAATGATTAAATAAAAAACCCTTAAAATTTTTTATAAAATGATATTGAAATTAGTTGCTATGTATTTAAAACTTTCGAAATGTTCATACAATACTCAAACTGCATTAGATGAGTTTAATTCATCTATTACATCCGACAAAAATGTTGACCCTATCTTTTTAAATTTATCTAGTCCATTAAACCTAAAGGAAGAAAAGAAAAACTCCTGCAAAACAGATTCTTTATCTGATTCATCATTTAAGCAACAACTAAATGACCATTACTTGATATTGCTAAAAGAAAATGAACAACAAAATCTTTATTATGAAAATCTGTTATGTGAATATAAAAAAAGTTTTTTAAAACATGTAAATGAATTATCTATAAGTCAAATGTTTTTTTTTAAAGCATCTGAATACAAGTTTAACTTGTACGAAAAAAATCGATCATATATTACAATAATTCTCAAAAAATTACAAACAATTAAGACACCGTATTTAAATACACTCAAAAAAGAACTGACAAAATCTGATTTACCAGATACTTTATTGCAACAAAAACTTGATAGATTGGATTTTTTTAGAGAGATAATCATTTTTTTAAGAAGATTAAAAAATAAACCAAGAAATCGCGTACACAAGTCTGAATCAAAAATTGATTTGGGAAAGGATAATAGGTATATATTAAAATTGCTAGATAAAATCTCTTTGGAAAAAATATTAGAATCAATTGAGTGTGAAAATATTACCAAAGATTTTCAAAACAAGAACTTTACATTATTTTTTAAGATAAATATGCAAAGTGTGAAAGCTAATGTTAGAAATATACTTTTACTTTATGAAAATTTTAAAGAAAATTTGGTTTTACTGAATGATGATTTGGATGAAAATTAAATACTTACTTACGGTTAATTAGTATCTCATAAAAAATCTTTTAATTTGTCAAACAAACAAAAATATTGAATTTGAATTTTCTAATTTAATACTTTCTTCTCTAGAAATTATCAAAAATTTAATTCTAAAAAAATGTCATTGTATGATTTGCATTGCATATAAACACGATTAATATGTTTAAATATATTTTGATTTCATAGAGAGCAAAATTTTTATTTTTGAAATTTTAAAAAATTATTCTAGTTGTTAAGCTAAATGATAACTGTTATTTAATATTTCGTATTTTGAATATAATTCTGTTAAAAAAAATTAATAATATTAATAAGTTGTTATCTTTCTTTATAAATTGTTTATAAGAAGATTTGACAAGACAATAGGTTAGTATTCTTAATTTAAATACAAATTACGAGTATTATAGGCTTGTTAATTGCAAGATTTACTGTTTTAAAAAAATTGATGTGCTTAACTTAACATCCTTGTAATGATATTTTTTGCATTACAGATCGTAAACATTTTGACAATAAAATCCATTAAGAATAGACAAACAATAAAAACTTTTATAAATGTTTTTTAGTGATACACTAAATTAGTCAGAGTTTTATTTACACATAGTTGATTTGAATGTAATAAATAAAGTTAAGTTTACAGTACATCATATTAATACATAAATTATAATAAAAGTTATTACAAAACATTTTATTTAAGTATAGGCTGTTAAGTTTCCGTAATTGCCTAAAAAACGGTATCGGCCAGTTTCTCAATCGTTTTTGCACACATTGCAATTTACCCTTTAATTCTTTCATACTTTCGTGTAAAATTAATCTTCCACAGCTTTCTATTGTATAATTTTCATGAGGCATCTTAAGCACATTAAATTAAAACAAAACCCTTGATTTAATTGTTCAATCCGATTATGGTTCTGTGTTTTATGTATATATATATCTTTTGTATTATAGTCCAAATGCTTTTTGTATATCAATAAAATATAAAAAAAAACTTTTAAAATATAAGATCAAAACTTTGCTACACGAATTGCGTAAATTTTTTAGTCTTAGTCCATTAAATACTGATTTATACCCTTAGAGCTTGTGATGCATAAAAGTGTTAAATATTTTCTCGTACTTTATTAACGATTTTTATCTTAGTTAAATTAAATATCTTTTTTATAATTAATTTTCTCATATTCATTAAGATTTAAGTCAATATAAAAATAAACGCACATAAACTTGTAAAGGCATAATTTATGTCAAAAATTATTTATCAGCTAAGTTTAAATTATTTATATTGCAAAGTAAGGCGGTTGTAACCTCATAGTTTTAATTATCAATACGCATACAAAGCGTAACTTTAAAGCTAAGTCTATATCAATAAAAATGATTTTTAGATGTATTAAATACACCTATATAATTAAAATGTTTTTATATAAGTACTCTTTAAATCAGGTTAGTCTGACAGTGCTATTAACAGTATCAAAAGGTTATAGTTTTTATTTAGTTCTTATGTATTTGTATTTAATCTTTCTCTTGTTCAAAGACAGATATTTAAGAAATCAGTGTATGACACTGAATATAATTAAATTAATTTAAATGTAGCTGTTACAACATTAAACAACAGCTATCAAAAAATACTCCCTTTTTATCAATATTTCTTGAAATTTGCACGATAATTTTTATTGTACAAATTGCGTCTTTTATTTAAAAATAGTAAGATCTTATTTGTAATCAAATTGTAATTTGTAGATACATTATTTTTCTCTCATTTTTATCTTTATTTTGATTTTTGGCTGTTTGTTAAATAATCTATGACGTTAAAAATCAAATTATAGCATATGACCTTATTTATTAGCAAGAAAAAAACTTAATAAAAACGAGTTAATAGTAAAATAATATCAAAAATATATCCTAATATGAATTTAAAAAGCAAGTTTTAAATTTCAATAATTATCAATTAAATTGTTCAAATATTTATGACACAATATTTAATTCTATGTGTATATATTTTATGCATTTTAATCAAAATAGATCTGTATCTTATTAATAGAAAAATTTTATTTATTTTTTACCCCTATTTTTGGAAAAAAAGATAGAATATAAAAATTACAAAAACGTGCGTTTTAAGTTGTCAAAAACATTTAAATGTATTTAAAAAGCATTAAGAGTTATTTTATGCGTAAAAAGGTGTATTTTAGTTACTTTTTAACATTATTGTAATTTATTTTTTTCTCCTTTTTAAGAAGGGCAAAAAAAAGACCAAGGAAATGATCTTAAATGGCTTCTACATTAAAAATAAAACAATTAAAGAAGCGCGTTTGAAAGAAACTAGAATTTTATTAAAAACACATATTACTACCCGTTTTAAAAACGGGACGTGAAACTAGTTTATAATAATTTATAACAATATATTGTAAACTGAAGTGATTAAAATTGGTTAGAATTGAAAAAATATTACAGGGTAGAAATATTTTGGTTGTCTAAAAAATATAATACAAATTCAAATTTGTGTACATAGAAAATGCAAATGAAAAAATTTTTAAATATCTTGAGGTTAAACATGATGTTTAGTTCATTTTAGTAAGAATTAATACTTTATTTACTAAAAATGTCGAGCAAGTCTGTAAAATACTAGAATTTAAGCCTTTAAAAATGCTCAAAGCTCTGCAGTTTACTAGTCTATATATAATATTAAGGTTTAAATACACTACATGATCTAAATTCATAAAAATGCTCAATACTAATCGTCAATAATATGTTTATATTTCCTTGTTCCTGCATTCCCCTCTTCCGTGTCTTTATTTATACGTCCAAAAAGGTTAATTAAGTGTCATTGGTGACGTGGTCCTGTCAGTGATCGGAGTCATAGAATATATGTACGACACAAATTATTAAAATTTCGTAATTTAATAAATGATATGTATTTCAGACAAAATTTTTCTTCATTTTTATTTTATGTATATAGATATTATATATTTCATCAGTCAATTTGTACAAGAGAGATAATCACAATTGTCAATGGTTGCTATAAGGTTTATAACAAAAACATAAAAATTAAAAATTTTACAAAGTGTGGTGCATTATAAAAAAATTACACCCTTCTTTTTAAAATAAAAAAATGATATCAAAGCTATTTGTTCTATATGTGATACATAGTAATTGTTCAAACGAACATCAATTTAGCGCAGATGTTTTTGGATTAATTCTTTTACCAGATGATTTTTATCAAGTAACTGATAATCTTTCAAATTTGTCAAATGATGCATCTATCCCGGAAGAAAATAATATAGTTAAAAACAAGACAAAATCAGTCAAAATTTTCACATCAGAACAATATATAGACGATCATATTAAGACAAGCATAAGAGAAAATAGAAAACATATTTGCTATTATGACAATGAGATTGGTAATTATCAAAAAATATTTTTTACACATAATGATCAAATTTATATATCTGGGATGAATTTTGTTAAAACAAATGAAAGTTTGTACAATTTATATGAGGAAAACCGAGAAAATATTAATAAAATTATGTCAATTTTGATAGTCTTAAAAAATCATTATCTTCCAGATTTAAGGACGGAACTTAAAAATTCTTATTTAACAAGTAAAGTCTTACAACAGAAACTTGAGAGGTTGGAATTTTTAAAACAAATAATTTCTTTTTTAAACAGAATAAAAAATAAACAAAGAAATAATCTACACAAGACTAACATGAAAATTGATTTAGAAGATTATAATGTTAAAATTTTAGAATTATTGGAAAAAATCTCCGTGGAAAGACTCTTAGAATCAATTGAATGTGAAAAAAGTTGTTGTAGTATAAATAGCAATAAACTTAATGCATCTAGCAAACTTAATATTCAATATGTAAAATTTAAATTTAAAACTATATATGAAATATATGAACCATATAAGAGTAATTACTTTTTTATTTTAAAAGCTTTAAATGCAAATTAAATATTAGCTTAGAAATCATTTACCTTATAGAGGTATTATAAATTTGTAACAAATATCCAACAAAACTTTTTTTTTATTTTTAACGAAATATTAAGTTTTTAACTGTTTGATTTTTTTCTTGATTGTCACTATATCTCATTAATATCTTATGTACCATATAATGACAAAGAAATAAATAACGTCGGTCAAAAAAAACGATGTACTAATCTTTTTGTAAAAGTTTGTGCCATTTTTTTGTGTCTCATTCTAAAAATGCAAAGTAAAGAAAAAGTAAATAAAAAAACAAAAAATTTATAAATTATTTATAATCATCATGTGGGTTATTTCTTAAAGCATAAAATGTAACAGATACGAGTGAATTAATGTTTTGGTTACAATTCACACCAGTATTCCTATTTAGTTAACAAATTACCTTTACTGTATTGGTGTAAAAAATGGTTTCTTGATTTTAAATTTTTACTATAATTTACATTATAGTGTCTTTTTATATATCGTCTAACATTAATGTCCTATTTCCAAAAGTCAAAATAAACTGTTAAATCTTTGTTTACAAATTTTTAAAGTAATCTATTCGATAGTTTAGCCTTTTTAAATATACTCGATTAAGACTTTGTTTCTGGCGACTTTTCTTTCGAAAAGACATAAAACCCAAATCTATTGTCTTAGTGTCCTTAATTGTAATGTTTTTTGCTTAATTCACTTTCATCTACTTTGACTATTGTATACAAACGCCTACACATTAATATTATATTCTATGTATTGAAATACATATTTATTTTTTATAAAATTTTGTAGCTATTAAAGGATCTTCTAGGATTTTAACAAAAAAATAGCTGACTATCGTTATTCTTTTAAGAAAATAAGAATTTTATAAACTACCAAAAGATCAATTTTAAAATTCATACAAATTTATAACAAAATAGGCTTCTTTTAGATCTGATTTTTTTGTTTTTACATCTTGTTACATCTATATATTAGCTCTTAACGCAATTTCCAACAAAATAGTGTTCATTTTTTTTACTATAAATTTCTTTATTTTCCTATAAATGGATTAGTTTTTTTTTCACCTTGCATTCTTAGAAAAAGAGATAGAAAAATGAAAAAAAGATTTAAACAAAGTAGGTGGTGCATCGAACAAAAGTCCAATAATGCCTTGTTTTTGTATACATATCACAATATTAATATAAACTTATTATTAAAATATTCAAAAAGTATGTGTAACAATTGTAAAACTTTCGAAATTGATCAAAAAATGATGTTAATGTAAGTTTTGATTTCAATAAAGATTTTTTTAAAATCACTTAACGTGGCAACCACAACACTTAGAATAAATTTACTAAAATTAATAAATCTCATTTTAACAAAAAATGCAAATATTAATTAACTAGATCAAAACATTATTTAGCTAATATTTTTTAGCGGTTATTTAACTTTAAATATAGATTTTGAATTTTTTAGTAATTCCTTATATTTCGAAGTCTTTAAACGAATTAGTTAAAACAAGTAACAATCTTAAGAGAGGGTATATTAAAATCACGATCTAATTTAATTAGTATAATCTGTTTTGAACAACTAAAAGACTTTTGAATAATGGATTATAAATTGAAACAATTTAAATATTTGTAGTATACTAATATATACAATTTATTAAGAATTCTTGCACAGACATCAATGCACATAAAAAACACATGAGATATATCCATACACCAACAAAAAATCACATTTCATATTCAGGTACTTAAACGTTGTTATCTAACGATATGTGTAAAAATTTATGTGTTTTTCTCGATACCCATTTAAAAGACAATTTCATATAGCTTTAGAATATGTACAGTATATAAGTCAAAGATACAAGAACTCTGAACAATGGAATGTTACAATTAATTAGTTAGTTAACTATAAAATGTAATATCTAACTGTAAAAATTCTAAAAATTTAATCTTTCTAAACACAGAGTAAATTTATTAATTTATTATTTAAAATGAAGTTAAAGCGTGCTTGAAATAAATTAAATGTCGCTTAAGTGGCGTAAAAAGCCGGTAA
>DWCF01002366.1:0-24344 GCA_018230265.1 Delias oraia | reverse complement strand
TCTCAATGACTAAATATAAGACTTTTCAGACTTCAACCAAGACGGCAAACCGGACAATATAACATTTATGATAAAAAGGATAAAAGTTCATACTTTAGATGCTCTCAAAGATCCCGCGTATCGGTTTCCCAATAATTATGGAGTTGAAAAGTACTTGGAACTTTTTTCAGGTACGTTTCGTGAAATAATTGGTTTCTCAATTACTCTTTAACTTTTTAATAGATATTATTGAAAAAGTTAAGATGGACTATTCAAAAAGATCATTTAAATAACTTAGTAGCTAAGTGGTTTAATAAGTCTACTATGAAGCGAGGGATATCGAGGGATATAAGCGTGGGAGAGTCATGCTGACGCACTAATTGGGCCCGCTCGTCCAAAGTGATACCACGGGTTCACAGAAAGCTAAACGTGAAATGGTAGCTGTACTTGAAACGGTGCTTCACTGAGTGAGTCAGAATATCGGAAGCCCTTAAAAATAAGCTTAAGTGGCGTACAAAGCCGGCAACATAGCAATGCCTGGATACTGGCGCGGGTGTCCATGGACGGCGGTTTTCTCTTACCATATAGAAGACCCGCCTGCTTTGTTGTCATAATAAAAAAAAGAAATTTGATAACGTAAGTCACAACACGAATTTGTTTCAATATCTTTCGTATATGGCTGAAAGCTGGCTGGTTATTATATAAACCAGCAAGCAAAAGCAACACAACGCCTATGTTTTAATTAATTTCTCTGCCTTTCAGAGGAAGATTACGACGCGTTTTGTCTCGCATACATGTTCACATACCGTGATTTTGAAATGGGGACACTCGGCTTGGCCTGGACTGGAGATTTGAAGAACGCTGGAGGAGTTTGTGAAAAAAATGGTGTATGTATTCCGCTAATCATGTAGCGTAGATACGTGATTATCAATCTGTTTAATGTGCTGTATTTCGCCATAGTTTTTTTATAGGAATTGTAAATTTTAATGAATACTCTCTTTCTAGCATTACCGAGGCAGTATGAAGTCATTGAATACAGGCATCGTGACATTGCTAAACTATGGCAAGCACGTGCCACCCGCGGTGTCTCACGTGACACTAGCTCACGAAATTGGACACAATTTCGGTTCACCGGTATGTCTAGTTCAAAAAAAGTAGTTAATATTTTCGCACTCGTGGGAGAGCCATGCTGAAGCATATGCTGACCAAATAATTAGGCTGACCTGTCCGAAGTGATACCACACTCACTATACTCAGCGTGAAACGAACCTGTACAGTGTTTCGCAGAATTGGTGAGGATATCGGAGGCCCATAAAAGTACCGCTTAATTGGTATAAAAAGCCGGCAACGTAACCAATGCGCGGAATGTGGCGCGGTTGTCCATGGGCAGCGGTGTTCTTTTACCATATAGGAGACACACCTGTTCCATTGTCTGCTATACTATAAAAAATGAATGTTTAATATTTCTACCCGTGAATGTATGCAATTGTATTTAATTAAATGGCATCAATTTCGGCCCTGTAAAGCGTTCCTACGTCAGAAAACTTTTTTACGTTGATCTAATTGACCGTTATATAATTTCTATGTTGGTTTCCTCTGAGTCGTGTTTTTCAGCGCAAGACAAATTCCATATAAGTTTAACACCTTTATTTACTTTAATGGTGTGCCTCGCATCCAGTTATTTTCTAGATATCGCTTGCTAGCGTTGTTTCGCAATAAAATTCTTTATTGTTTATTTCTTACTTCTAATATATAGAATTCCCTTGCCGCCGAGTTTGCAGTTATAATCCTCCGAAAAGGCTTGGAAACAATGAATTGATTTTATGGTTTACAGCACGATCCCGAAGTGTGCACCCCTTTTGGTGAAGATGGGAATTACATAATGTTCGCACGCGCTACAAGTGGTGATCGCAAGAACAACAATAAGTTCTCGCCATGCTCTCTGAGGGCAATAGATCCAGTTCTTAATAACAAGGCACGCTCGCCCAAAGGATGTTTCACAGGTGATTGATTGCATATTTATTTCATAGATTGTGGGCCGGATTGGTTGTAAGACTTTAGTCTTATTTTATTATAATGTGTTATCTATTTGGCTATGTTAATTAATAAATCTCTTATACCTATCTTTTATAAGAAGTGAATTTTTTAAATAACAAAATTATATTCCTTGTGACTGGAATTACTATTCTCTATTATAATGACTATAGGCTGGACTTGGCTACGAGTGGTTTCGACGACATTAAAGATCTACATATACATATGTAATAGTTTGAGCCATAATAATATCTCGATGACTCGAGTGTCAAAGGGTGCTAAATGCTAGTCAATTCGAGTGAATGAGCTTTCGAGTTAACAACAATTTCAAGATACAAAGGATTTATTTGCTATAAAGGTGCGACTTACGGAGTCACGGTTATGAAATTCGGTTAACAGAGAGTAAATGTTCTTATATCGCCTCGTAGGAAAATAACATCTTGCTCGAGTTACAAAGGCTAAATAATTGAAGATATATATAGAGGTTCAGCGGAAGGAAATTGCATTTTTTCGACTTAATAAGGATATCGAGTTAATGAGATGCCACTGTAATTCTAAACGTATGGAACTCCATTCTCCAGAACCACAGCCAGCTATCTGCGGCAACGGTGTGGTGGAAGAAGGCGAAGAGTGTGACTGTGGCTGGGCGTCGGAATGTACGGACGTGTGTTGTCGTCCACAAGCTGTGAGACCGCACTACAAGCCGTGCACGCTTACTGAGCATAGCGTGTGTAGTCCTAGTCAGGTATGCGTCCTTGATTAGATTTAGCATTTATCAATTGTAAGTTTTAATGTATGCATCCATTATTGTATGCGATAAAAATGAAACGTTCTGTTAGGTAAATTTTATGAAACTATAGGCTGTTCGGTGGTAGACTTCCAACTAAAAACTTAAATATTTTCCCCAAGTTGTATTGGTTTGGAAAAAACCCTGCTGGCTACTGATACCACAGAGAGGTGATGCGCTGCACAAAATGTCTTAAAAAACGCTCAATTGTGGAACGACAAGCATCGAGGTGAAAGCGATAAAACTTTGCATTCTGCCTCGATGTTCTATGGTAAAATTTAGCAGCAGATATCAGTCCGAACAGCTCTTCTGAACATTCCCCTTGATAGGTGCGGTAGAAGATGCTGAGCGAAGTAACATCTCTACGCAACGCCAAAGAGTCAAGCCAAACGGAAAGGATCATTTTTTATGTATGCTTTTCTAGTGTTCACTTAATGTATTTCAGGGGCCGTGTTGCACGTCTTCGTGCACCCTTAAGTTCGGTGATAAGTGTCGGTCGGACAACGGGTGTCGCGACGCAGCTCACTGTGACGGAAAACGCGCCGTGTGTCCCGCCAGCAGGCACAAGCCGAACAGGACGAGGTGTGACAAGGAGCTCGTTTGTTTCATGGGGGTAAGAAGGGAAATACCTTTTTATACTACAGTGGAATCTCGATCACTCGCACCTCGTTTAGTTGAAATCCTCATTAAGTCGAAACAAATTCTTTTCCCAATTAATTAGATTATGTAACTCAAACAAATAGTTAATTCCCTATGAGGCGTTGATAAGAAAATTTACCCTGTAACTCGAATTTCAAAAACAAGACTCTGTATGTCGTTAGTAAAATATTGTGGCGCCTTATTTAGACTTCTCTGAAATCATAGCAATAAATCTAAGTTGAATTGTTGTTTATCTTTCCTCCACAACTCGAAAAATATTCTAATAAACCGCACCTTTATTAGTCAAAGTATAGCAAATAAATCCTATGTATCTCGAAATTCTTGCTAACTCGAAATTTTTAGCATTTTCTTTGACATTCGAGTTATCGAGATCTCACTGTATTAATATTATAAACGTGACAGTTTGAAAGTATGGATGTTTTTTAATCTTTCCCGCAAAAACTACTTCAATATTGGAAAGGGTTTAATAACACCTTGCAATAATATTTTACCCGTGGGAGAGCCATGCTGAAGCATATGCTGGGCATATCCACTAATTTGTCCGGCTGGTCCGAAGTGATACCGCTTCTAAAAACTCCAACTGGGATGTCTGTCTGAGGGTTTTAAACTAATACACAGTGGGGACAGTGGGAACTTAAGATGAGGGAACTTAAGAGATAATAATATTTTTTTTTACAAATTTTTCTTAAAATATTAGTGATTACGGCCTGTTGCCTGTATTTGGATGCGTCAACGACCCACTTATGCGTCAACTTACAATGAGAATGTGGGTGACGACGATCCAAGCTTCGTATGTTATATGAAACATTTTTCTTTGTTAAATAAAAAATGAAAATATATTACTACAACTTAAAATACAATAAGAAAGTTACGAAGTTTTATGAGAATGTTAATTTTCTCTATGTATTAAAAATTGTTGACTGTAACCATAGATTTAAGTTATGCGTGTAAATTTCCAGGAATGTACAGGATCAATTTGCCTCGCATACGGCCTGGAGTCGTGTCAGTGCGCGCCGCGCAAGGACGATCCTCGGTCTGCGTGCGAGCTGTGTTGCCGCAAGCCAGGAGGAACCTGTCTCTCCAGCTTCCATTGGAACACCTCACCCTTCGACGTCCCAGATATGTATGCGAAGCCGGGCACGCCATGTAACGATTATAACGGGTGAGTTTTAAGTGTACTTAAGTAAATATGGCATTGGTCGCGTATAAATGTTAAGTTCATGAGAGCCTTGCAGCTAAGTTGTCTTATAAGCCATGGTACCAAGTTTGATCCCCGGTTCGGATAGCAAAAATATATAAAATATTCGGTGTTTGCAAGAGCTTCGCCTGACACAGTCATAGCCGTATTAAATGTGTATTCGCACAGGTACTGCGATGTGTTCCAACGTTGCCGCGAGGTAGACCCATCTGGGCCGTTGGCGACGCTGCGCAAGTTGCTTCTGTCGGACGAGAGCATTGCTGGCTTCAAACGCTGGATGCTGAGACACTGGTACGCCGTGCTTCTCATCCTTCTGGCAGTGATTGCGCTTCTGGTAAGACTAAGACTCTTTATATTTCAGTCATTTATTGTATAACAATAACCTCGTGTTAGATTTGCATCGTATTCAGCCGTTATTTTTATTAACAAATTATGAATGCGGCAAGCAAGAGCTCGAAAATTAGGTAAGAAATTCAAAAGTTACGAATTAAAATTAAACTAAAGACAAATTATTATGCTCGAAGTTGGAACAGTAATGACTTATAATTTACAAGACAGTCTACAGATATGTGGGAATGACTTCATTTAAAGAATGCAACGCTGCATTTAGTTGTAGGCCCGTGCTTACACGTGTAAACTCTCGAAACAAGGTAAATGCTTAGTCGCTTTTCTTCATATTGTGGCTGTATCTAACAAACATTAAGACGTAATAAAAAGAGATGAATAGATTTGCAAATTATATGTTTTGTGTAATAATTGTGTAAAAGTAACGTTTGGTTCCGAGATGACACCAAATTCACGCTGTATGTGCCGTTATATTTATTAAATTATTTTTCCTTAGCGATGTTGCAGAATCCTTGACTCTGCCATAGAGCTCGAAGAGTCAATTAAAGGTATATTTGACTGGCTAGAAACAATGATTATATTGCTAGAAAAATATTACTAAAAGTTATTTTGTCATTTCAACTTTATACATAAAATATGTATTTGTCTATGTATCTTATATAAGGGAAAAAGGGCTCAAAAAACTGCTATTATTTTACTAGTTTATTTATTTCTATCATTAAATATCATAAAGTTACTTCACTCACAATCTGAAATAGTTAGACTATAATAATAATTTATTTTCATACACATTTTCATTAAAAAATATTTTGATTTCTTTGTGTTAAGCCTTTGCTAGGAAACAATGCTCTACCATTACAAGTTCATGAATCATTATCATCATTTCAGGCGTAGGACTTCCACTGCTGGACATAGGCCTCCCCTTTACACCTCCACGCATACCTGTCCGAAATGACCTGCATCCAGCGTCTTTCGGCGACCCTTATAAGGTCGTCTTTCCACTTTCTGGAGGGACGTCCTACGCTGCGCTTGATATTCCGTGGTGTTTACTCTAGCACTTTTTGACCCCATCGGCAATCGGCTCTATGGGCAATGTAGCCTGCCCATTGCCACTTTACCTTACTAATGCGGCGGACTATGTCGGTGGTTCTTGTTCGTCTACGAATCTCCTGATTTCTATTTCGATCACGTATAGAAACTCCGAGCATAGCTTTCTCCATAGGTCAAACATCACTGGTAACACACACATGTTGAAAACCTTCGTCATGAGGCACTGAGCTATGTCAGATAAAGAGACATTGCGTAGTTTACCGAACGGCGGTTGACCTCTTTCTCGAATTTAGACCTACCTAATTTAAAGCGTACACGTATTTATGAAAGTTTATGACGTGGTTGCAATAACATTTCACGATTTAGGTGGCGAGCACCCGGTTCCTGGGGAGGCACGCTAAGAAAATGAAGTCTGTCACCATCATCCATTCATCCACCACCGAAACCGTCCGCCTGCCAGAGTCCGGGGATCAGATGATAGTCCACACCGCTGTTAGGTACTTATTTTTTATGTAACTTTTTTTAATGGTATAGCGGAAAAGAGTCATATGGATCTCCTGTATGGTAAGAGAACACCGCGCCACAGTTCGCGCATTAGTTCTGTTTCCGCCTTTTGGTCGTATATATAATTCTAATTATAATTCAAGAGGCCTCCGATATCCTCACTCACTCAGCGAAACACAGTAGAAGTACCTTTTCAAGTAAAACTACCATTTCACTCTTTTTCTTCTTTTAACATCAAAACGAATTTTTAACAGATCAAAACTCCCACTCAAGAAAAAGGTTGCACTTCGCACTCGGCGTATGAAGAAAGAACAGTCTAATAAACAGGGAGATAAGGCGTCCCCGGCGCATGCCGCCAAGAACAACAAGAAAAGAGTAAGACTTGGTTTTGCAAGATTATGAATTTCTACTTATCTTATATAAGACTCTTTATGTGCGTGTGTCAAAATATTGCAGTTGCGTTATTATGCGTTCTCTTTACAGAAAACACCACACCCACCCAGAGTGGATGAAGTAAACGTTACAAAAGAAGCTACCGCTGTTGTAACAAATGCTGAAGGAAAGTCGCCGAAACACGTCATAATATCTAAACATAAAGGAAAAATCAAAAAAAGGAAACTAAAAGTAAAAAAGGAAACTATAGACTACAGTTCGATGCAGAAGCATCCTTCTTCGCCTACCAAGGACAATGAAGCTTTGTCTAAAGTTCAAAAATGGTTACTCAGCTCCCCTCAACCCACTGTTATTCCGAAATCAAAGTCAATACCCGTTAACCTAACGGAAAGAAGCCATCGTCAGGTGGTTAAAGGTGCCAGAAAAACCCGACCTTCCAAGAGTGCAACAAATCTATTCTCAGGCGAAAAAGCTAGATTACAAGTTGTATTCAAACCTCCGTTTAGATTCAGTGTGAAGATTTGTAAAAGTGATAAAACCAAAGTAGTTTTAGATAAATCATCAAAGCCTGAATTAGAACGCAAGCGTCAGGACTCCCTTCCTCAACAGACTTGTCCATCTGATTCCGGAAAACCCAATATTATTTCCAAGCTAAAACTATCCAACTCTCTTAAGAATGGTACAGAACATAAAACGAATTCTCAAAACAAAGATGTACCTCAAGAAAACGTTGTTCATGGTTACGAAAACCTTCTACCTCGCAGTGTTAGCGATTGCAAATTGGTAAATAAAACAGCTGAAGTGAAAATACGTAGTGGACATAAGAAAAGCAATTCAGTGGGGCAAAGACGAGAGACAACTGAGAGCCGGCAAAATCTAATCTCGCAAGAGGACTTTGATAACGCTCACGTTTACGAGAACTTGGTGCTATCTCAAGACGCTCTCATCCCAAAGAGTTGCAGCATGCCACGCCGCCAAAACTCCGCCCACATGGCTCGACAGGGCAGCTACGGCCATCTACCTCGGGCGCAAATCCGCCCACACAGACATAGCACTAACAACGTTACCAGGTCGCGTAATAACAGTAACAGTGAACTAGAACACTTTTATAATGTGATTGACACGCTGCGACGAGACAACGACTCCTGTAACACGAACTCGAGTAGCTCGACGGGCAGCACGGTTCAGGACGGCAGTAAGGGAACGCCGTGTCAGCGGAATCTAGTCGTGAATCGTCCCGAGGCGTCCAAATTGAAGCGACAGCTCAGCGAAATTGAGCTGGATAAATCGCAGGAGGGAAAATTTAGGGGCTTCCAATTAGTTGTCGGAAAGGAGAAATTGAAACGACAGCTGAGTGACAATGAAGTGGGTCGTTCGAGGCCGCAACTGGCGATGCCAATGTCCGCGGGCGCCGAGCCGCGGCTAGCGTTCTGCTTCGGCAAGCGCGGCAGCCTGGACAGCGAGGGGTCGCAGCTGGCCTCGCGGCATAAGTCCCGCGGCACCAAGCGGTCCACATACACCTTCGGTGAACTGAAAAACACCGTCCCCAGCGCCTCGGAGGCCTGTGTGTCGCCGGCAGACGGTCTTCACATCTCACCTGAGGAATTTTTAAATATAATCGACAATTGAATTCCAAGTAGATAGTATAAGTTAACGAATATATTATAGCCGTGTACATTGTTAGGTTTTAGTGAAGTCTATATGCTGCTGGCTGATGTAAATATTGTACTCGCTTGTTTAATTAAGCAGCGAACCTGCCACTGAAACGGACCATTGCTTACTCTCAAAAGATTTTCTTTCTCAAGATGTTGTTTAACAAATCCTACCGATAGATAAAATAAAATTCAGTTGCACTCAAATAATTTTCATGTTACCTAATTTATACGGCTTGGGTATACCTTGGTGGCAGCCAAGATTACTGGAATTAGAAACAGCAACAACAATGGTCTCGTTTCACTGTATGATCTCTATAAATGAATCTCTATTTTTTCTACATAACCTATTGTACAAATCTCATTACCTATTATAATATGTAAAGTGTTCATATTATATTATTTCTTACAGGATATGTATGTACAATTAGTTTATTTGACTGCTATCATGCTTATCATAATTTCTACAAATATGTATTTTACTGCTTTGCAAACTACCTATATTAATATTTAAGTATCTAAGAATGTGCCGAATACAATAATGTATTATATATTCGAATGATAATTTATTTGAGTCTGTCAATTAAATATGTCAATCTCATGATGAAATATTTTATAGCTACAGAGAAATTGCTTAAATTTTAAAATCATTAACTGCTAAATGCCAATTATTTATTAGTGTTATAAAATGTACTTGATTAATACAAGTGAAATTTGAATTCTTGCTCAAAATAAGCCTTCCCTTTCATCTAATCACATGATTGTATTTTACAAATCATTTTACATATTTTATAACATCGCTATTTTTAAAATATTGTTGTTGTTTAATCTGTAATATGTAAATATAAATTATTTGTATTAAAAAGGTACCGAGAGTTATTTTGAGTGTAGAAACATTGTTACATTATACTAAACTAAGTGCATAATGATAATTTGTAAATAGGGGCAAAAACATATTTTGTTTTACTAAATCCACAATCTATTTTCTCTTCACTATTACCAGATGTCTCAAAAGACTTTATTTTTACATACTTGTATTAATCAGTACTAACGAAATTTAGAAAGCTTTTCACAACAAATATTTTTCTATAAATTTTATCATAAAAAAGCAAAATTAAAGCAGCTTTTTGCGTTATAAATATCTGAGATGGAACCTTGTTTAATTCGTGTATTAGTGAGACAATATTATTTAGTGTTTAGACGGGTTAGTATTCATTGTAAACTCGATTCGGTATGGAATTTGTATGAGTTAAACATGCATTTAAGCCATTGTGTTCCCGCCCAAGGCAAAAGCTGACGATTGTGATAGACCTGTTGTATAAACACCCGTAAAGGCTTCAAGGTATTACGCATTCATTTATGTATAGTATATACTATTTGAGAATAAAGTTGTATTTTGTTTCAAAAAATGTGAGATTCAACAAAATTCTTCAATGTTAGAAAGTTTAAAACGACTGTAGTTTGTTTTTCTTTAACATTTAAACCTTCGTTTTATCTGTGTACCCAGTGACAAATGAAATCATCTCAACAGAGGCATTATTGCATATTAATCTGAGCAGATCTTTTATTGAAAGCACCAAAATATGTTGTTATATTTTAGTTATGTCAAAACAATTTGATAAGTGTGAAAATAATGTAGTAATAAAATGAATTACACTGTCTCGGGTATTGAGCCAACGCGATATTTTATAGGATTGACGTGAAAGGTCGCGAATGCTTTCCGGCTGAGTAATTGCGACTATGAGCTTTTTAGTAGGAGATTAAGGGTAATTTTTTAAAATGATTTCTAATTATTGATACTCAAAGTATTAAACATGTTACAAAGTTGTATTATATAATCGTTTCGTATGGGTACCAACTTTATATGTTTGCTTTCTGTTCTATTAACTTGAAATATGATTGTTATTAATTTTGTTGCCCTATGTAAAAATGATATTACAAAATGTATGTAATACTTTTCTTGAATTTCCACTTAAAGTCGAATTATATGTGTATTATTATAGTTATTTCTCGATTTGTTCATAGTATTATATTTAGTAAGTTTGTAAATCATATGTACGTAAATGTAATAATATTGAGTAAACGTTGATCGTTTATGTAACGATACATTAATTCAGCTTCTGAACACCGCGATTAAAATTGAATAATTCGATATTGTTTCAAAGTGCCTTATGAGCAAATTATTACATTCCTACATTAAATTCCACGTAATTTTATGGTTTATCGATAAAATAAAATAGAATTAACTGATATTCCCATTACATTTATGTATTCATTTCTACATGCGACGAATTATTGTAAATTCACAAATACATAGTCTAGTATAAGTATTATTTCTGTACTTACAATTTAGTCTGTGATAGAATATTTTTCAAGATCATTAATTTTTTTTATTCTGCTATTAATATGTTTTATTTTATTCTAGTATAAACCAACATCTTAAATTAATTCCTTTTCTAACAGTTTACTATTTTTTCTGTATTTTTAAATTAATAAAAGGATCCAATATATTTTTTTTTTAATTTTTCTCTCTGGTATATGCCACCTAGTATAGGGAGAAGAAGTACAAAGCAGTTTTGACTTTCATTATCAATTATGTAAGCAGGCTGACTTATTACGTAATAAAAATAGTAATTGTTTACTTTCAAAATCTATTATTATAAAGCTATTTGCTCTATATCTATAATTTGACGTTATCATTCATATTAAATTAAACCTACATAAAACCTATTTTGATTAGGTACTCAATTGATTATGGTTGCATAAAAAAAACATTAAATATAATTTTTCTACAACTTCAAAACTCTTTTGTTTTTATCCTTCATTCCGACGTTCTTGACATGTTTGAGCAGATATTATAAGAGCTAGTAGAAGTTATTTAATTATTTGATTGTTAATTAAGAAATAAAATTTCTAATTATGGCCCCAATACGTTATAGTTTACATTATGAAGATTATTCTGAACATTTAATGTCGAGATTTGGTAAACTTTTACAAATGCAATCATTCGTGGATATGACTCTTATGTGTAGTTCTCACACGTTGCGCGTCCATAAAGCCGTACTAGCTGCATGCAGTGCCTACTTTCACGTAA
Organism: Delias oraia; assembly: GCA_018230265.1. Lineage (NCBI taxonomy): Eukaryota > Metazoa > Arthropoda > Insecta > Lepidoptera > Pieridae > Delias > Delias oraia. Next base: position 12,648 of record DWCF01002366.1, on the reverse strand, counting down.
GTATGTTGATTATACATAATAAATTCGTCTTGAAAAAAGATTCTGCTTTCAGAAAAAAATATTGTTTACATTTTATGATTATTGTTATGGATTATGTTTATATTTAATTAATTTCGATGATTATACCTATACATATATTTTTTACTTTCAAATAAATATAATGTTTACAGGATGTATTGCAGAAAGAAAATGGCGAACCGTTAATAATTTTAAAAATGAGATTTGGTGTCATGAAGTGTTTGGTTGAATTTATGTACTGTGGTAAAACTCAATGTCCTGAAGAGTATTTGGACGAATTAGTATCTGCTGCACAATTTCTAAAGATAAAAGGACTGTCGAAAGTCACAAAAGAAGGTCTCGGTATTACCAACACCAGTAAGATATTTATTTATTTTCACTTAGCACATGCTAATTTTATTAGTCAAATTAAAAAGATAATGCTTTTAGGTGAATTACCTGTGTTTACACCTCCTGTAGTCATCAATCGACCTCCACAGTCCGTGATTGACCTGAATTCCAAGGTACTTTGAAATACTATGTATTTGGTGATTTAAATGTGAATGAAAAATAAGAAATTTAATAAAGCGAAAATCTTTTTTAGGAAAACATTGAAAATGCAGTCAATCAAGTAGCAACTAAAACTTCTCAGTGTTTGGATAGCCGAAATGTAAATATTAAGTTGATATTTTAGATTATGTAGCCATAGTCAGAAAGTAATTAAATACTTATTACTCCTATAAAAAATAGTTAAAAGCACTCTTAATATAAGTTTTATTGACAACTATAAAGATACACTTCGTATTCTACAAGTTTTTCTTGGAGTTATGAACACTGTATATTCATATATATTCGACATTCGTTATACATCTTTAGCGACTCACCAATGTGCGTGCAATAGAACACCGGATAGTCTTAGTCAGTAATTTTCTATTTTGTGGGCGAAGAGATAAGATTATTTCGTTTTTGTTGACAGGACACAGTGGTTCGCATACCATTTGATATCGAAAATAAGGGGATGAGCTCTGGCGATCTTGACTTAAGATCTATGAGGCCGCGGCGTGGCCGGCCCAGCATGCGAGTAAGATGAATGTTAATTCATATAACTATCTATAAGAAAAACCGGCAACACAATCAAAGCGCCGATTATGGCGCGGTTGGCTATGGTTGGGCGGTGACCTCTTACCATCTCTATCAACCTGCTTCGTTGTCTGCTATACAAAAAATATAAATAATTTTAATATCTCTTTTAAATATGTTTCACACTGAGATTCATAGATATTTTTTAATCTGTTTTATAATTAATCTAAGCAATCCCAATTCGAATATGGTTAAAGGATCATATGTTTAGGTACAAAATTTAATTTAGTATATATTTAGTCAGGTCCATGGGAAGGCAACGGTTTGTTAGGGCGCGCTGCAGAGCGTGCGCTGATGCGGCGGGAACAAGACTCGCGCAAGGCCATCCACCAATTAAAAAATTTGCAGACTCGACAAATGCAGGTACTCATGTGAAACATCCCCCAATATGTATTTATTTCTATAAAGGCTGAAAATCATTTCAATTTAAAATATATTTTATTGGATAGTCAAAATTTGATTGAATTATTCTAACTTGCAGGATTATATGGATAGAACTTTAAATCAAGCAGTTAGCAGCATATGTGAACCTGAAACTTCTTCCCAAAGTTACATGAATTTGGACAGTGATCTTATGTATATGGACCAAACTGTTTCATCCAATTTACTGGAACCGTCAATGTTTTCAAAGGATAATTCGATCAATAACCCAACGAAGTCATCTGACTCTGGCATCGGCACAGCAATGACTCAATATGTAAATGCTTTAAAAAGTGCGGGGCTTCCAACCGATTTGCCCATACTTTTCGAATCGGGTGATGGGTCCTACATTAATGTCAATGAGCAAGTCCTTCTCGATATGGTTCAGAGCAACGAAATACAATATGAAGTAATTGAACAGCCAGACATTATTGAAAAGGTTTCGGATCCAAGTGAAATTAAAAGTATCGATGACTTGTCGAAGTCTATTGAACGAGGAGAAATACTTATTGGATCAAACAACTATACTCGAAGCTCTTTTGATAAAGAAAATATGTCACAACAGGATGCTATCAACAGTTTGAACGCAATACTGCCTGATAGCTTAGAATCATACAACGAAAACCAAAACTTCGTAGTACTAGGCAGTGCACTTCAGAATAACAATACCATCGATACTGAGAATACAAATGACTTTTCTTGTATAGAAAACGATTTGCAATTCTTTACGAAATCTATGAGCGAAGACGTTAAAAAGTATTACCAAGATCAGCAACTCAACGATCCTAGAGATACGCTCTGTCCTACTAGTAATTCATTAGATGGCGGTTTTAGTATGTCCCTATTGGACACAAAAACAACGTCCTTGAGCGAAGGAATATCTCAACAATATAATACACTTAATCCGGAAAGAAATGACGATTGCTACGACTTTAGTCTGCAATTATCACAATCTACACATTTCAAGGAAGATGAAATAGATTGTTTAATCTCACCCCAAAAGCGGACTGATAGCGAGAGATACGATAGCCACAATGACAACAGAGTTGAGGAACAAGACGACATCATGAAAGATTTAATGGACTTGGAAAGTAATATTCGCAACATTCAGACTGAATCCGATACTTTATTAACAAAGCGCAAGGACCCTGATGGCGATGTTAGATTTGAAAACATCAATGCAGTGTTCACCGAAGAGTCTATGACAAATGAAAATATGGAGGAGAAAGAGGTAAAAAATAAGTTTTTGCCTAACATCTCGTCAGATTTAGACTGGGATAAAGGAAATGAGGAGAATATAGCACCCGATACGTCAGAGACTAATTCTAATACCAACCAGATCAATGCTTTAAAGCCGAAGGAATGGATTGAATGCGAGGATAAAATTAATGAAAACTTTACGAACAAAACATCAGAAAACGACTTGGAAACTCTCCATGAAGATATTCCTTTTGCAGTGGGGCTATTGCCTCTGAAAGCACAAACACAGTGTACCGAAGATAACAATATGTGTAAAAGAAAATCTGGCGAGGATGACTCCTATAATGTAGACGCTAAATGTCTTAAACGTAAAGTTAAACATAAGATAATATAAGTGAATAAAGAAGCTTCAGGAATTAATTAAGGTTCTTTAAATTTGTTTTCATCTATTCGCTCTCTAAAATTTATGAGGTTATCAATCAATATGAGGGTAATAATAAAATAATATTGATTAAAATTTTTATTAAAAATAAATGATCTTACATTTATGTAACATTTTTAAGGCGATATAAAAAAGTATAACGTTAGCCTAAAAATTGTTTAAAAAGAATAAATTGAGTAATCTGAACTGAACTGTCATGAAATCACAATATACATATTTCTATCACCAAAAATGACGAAGTTCACTAAAAGTGATGCTAAGCATTTTGTACTATTTTTAAATACGATACAAAATATACAAAAGTGAATTTAAAAAATGGCTCGGATTCACATTTATCTTAGAACTACGAGATTGCTCATACAAGTCTTAAAATATTTATTAAATAATCATTTACAGGTGTTCATTGTCTTTTAAGTTCTAAATAAAAGCATAAAAAACCAAGTTTAAAATAAAGTTTAAAGTTGTATAGAACTTAAAAGGAAAAAAATATAACAAAATGGCCGGACATGATATCACCTTTACATACCTACATACATTTAACGTTGATGCAATTGTAAAAGCATAAAAATTATCCAACTTAACCAGTTCATGTATTAAGAAATTCTGCAATTGTCTGGACCTGCCATTTGAAACAATTTCTTTGTCATATAGGTTAAATTTACATACTTCCACATTAAAAATAAATCATAGTAAGTAGAGATAGAATTACTAAAACAGACTTTAATGGAGTGTTTATGTTTCCGGTACCTCTAACATAGTACCCATATGCATCACTGTGATAGTCACCCATCTGGAATGTTATAGCTGGTGAGGACATTCTGCCATCCCCTCCGTTGGAGTAAGCCAGAACTCTAAGATTATATGTTTTTCCTGGAGTAAGACCACTCACATAGGCCTCTAATTTGTGATCCACTGGTATTAAAGTATCATTTGCTACACTCATGTCTTGGTCGATTTCCCAAACTCGCACCTGAAAAGAAATCATATTTTTGTAGTTTGCATATTTAAACAAATGATCATGATGATGATGATGAAGCCAATTTATGGCCATGGTAAACACATTTATATGTCTGCCTTGTTTATATTTAATAAATAGTTCACCTTATATCCAAGTAGAGGTTCTTCCTCCGATGTTGGTTGCACATATCTCCAAACAACGCGAACGGTGCTGGGGTTCACGGCCCACACGTTTACAGAAGCTGGTGGTTTTTGTGGTGCCTTCCTATACGTACGCTCCAAGTATCGTTCACTCTCTGGTCCTTCGCCAGCCGAATTGAACGCCATCACCTGTAAAATATTCAAAGATATAAAAACTGACACTTTTTTTTAATTGCACAAGTATCAAAAGTGGGTATATATTCAAGATATTCATGTAATATAAATAAAATAGTAAAAGAAATAATTCTACCTTCACAAAGTAATAAGTGTCAGGTTGTAGACCAACAACAAGTGCCCAATTCCGTGTTGTTCTGGATAGATAATAAATGCATTCCTCCTCCTTGTTTTCCTGCTTCCAGTACTTTAGTCGGTGACCAATCAACTTTCCTCGAAGCCTTTCTCGGGATTGATCGATTGGATTCCATGTAACATTGAGAGCAGTTGAGTTAAATGAATGTGCTTTGACGAACTGTGGCGCAACTTGAGGCATATCTTCTGCAGAATATATGGTAATTATCTCGCTCTCTGGTCCAGCCCCCAAATCATTAAATGCTTGTACTTTAACATTATACGGTGTAAAGAAATAATCCAGTGAGACGTGAACTATGTGCATGCCAATATTTCCAAATTCTTTAAGCAAAAGCGATTGAAATTCAACTTCTGATCCATTTCGACGCCAAAATATTTTATAGTGGATTCCAGGGCCATTTTGAAGGGCAGGAGGAAGAGGATTCCATGTTATTGTAAGGTCACCAATTTTTCCTCCACCTCCCCCAACACTGGATGGAGCTTGGTAAGGTTTGTCAGAAGTGGTTGAGAATTGTGGACTTGGAGAAGAGGCTTCACCGATTCCTAAACTATTGACTGCTTGAACCCGAAATTCGTATACCGACCATGGCATTAAAGTCGTTGTTATAACTGCCCGTTTGCGGCCATTATATCTATCGATCTCCATTACGTTTACAACATTATCATTAATAACATACCACGAAGAGTTCCATTGCGTACGCCCTGAAATAATATAACTAGTAATTGGACGACCGTTTGGATTGCTGTCCGTCCATTCTAGAGCCACAGAAGAGCGCTGGATATTTAAGACTTGAAGCCCGCCGGCTGGTCCCGGTGGGCCTTCTATCCGCAGCTGCATACGCGATGATATCCGTCCAATGGCTGATTTCACGATACATTCATATTCTCCAACATCAGACAAGCTCACGTCATAGATCGTCATTTCACCCCCATCTATTTTAATTCTTTTATCTGCATAGATCTCCGAAGCCTGTTTCATACGTATGCCGTTATGATTCCAGAGGTATGCTGTGTCCAACAAAGGGTCAATATCTGCACTGCAGTGTAAGAACACCGTTTTGCCAACTTGTGTAGTTATTCTAGGTGGCAATCGCTCAATAAATCTTGGTGCTCTTAAAACAATAAGACGTCCACGACTTTCATCTGATCCATACTGATTTTTAGCAACACAAGTATATACCCCTTCGTCATCTCTTGAGAGTTGTCTTATTATGAGATTTCCTGTTTCAGTTATAAACCGTTTGCCTCCAGCACCAATAACAATGTTGTCTTTTTTCCATGTGAATGTTGGTTTAGGGGCTGCTTCAGGGTTACATTTCAATGTAACATTTCCTCCTTCAGAGCCATATGTTTCAGACTCTAATGGCCGCTTTTTAAATGAAGGTTTCAAAGATAAGACTCTCAACTGACCTGAAGAAAACCGAGCTTTAAGCTGATTCTTTGCTTCACATTGATACATACCGGGATCTCTACTTGGATCCAAATATTTTATAATCAAAACATTGTCTTGTATCACATATCTATCTCTATCTTGTATTTCTAAAGCATCCAAGGACAACTTCTCTCCATTTTTCCACCAAGTATAATTAACATCTGGAATACCAAATGCTTCACAATTCCAATGCAGATCTCCTTTGTTGTCCATGTGTTTGTCAGACAAAGGTATTGTGAAGTTAGGTTCAGCTTGTACTTTTAAAAACACACTATTTGATATATGAGCCCTATCATTACGTACATCACAAATATATTCACCTTCATCTTCAACAGCTACTTTAGGTATTGTAAGCACTCTATCAAAATTACTTAAGTATGCTTTTTTAGGCATATTTCCACTTTTTCTAGTCCAATTGTATGATGGGACTGGATAACCAAATGATACACATTCTAGTCTCACTTCTTGATCTACAACAGGTGCTTCAGGAAAAACTTTAGGAAAATTATTTGGAAATTTTAATTGTTGGTAATCAGAATGAGGATAGACTTGGAGATCAAAGAATGGACCATTTCTACCTGCATCTGATACTTTACTCATAACATTACAACTATAGTTGCCTCTATCAATTGTTTCCAAAGCAGAAAAATAGAGACCACCATCATAAGACACAAAAACTCTTCTATCTTCTTCTACAAGGTTTGGAAAATAGTTACGCGCCCATAAGAAATTGACAGATGGGTAATAGGACGGAGGATCACAATAGATAACCTTGCCCCAATATTGCTTGCCACTCTCAAATGACCTCTTTTGATTAAACTCTCGTATAAATCCAAATGACAATCTCACTGATTCTGATCTAATGGTACCAAATTTATTTGTTGCTATGCAATGATATCTGGCATTATCTTTGTCGGGGTTGTAAATTATGAGAGATCCTCCACTAATAATAAACCTAGAGTCCGCAAGTGGATCTATTTCTGTAAATACTGGGCTATCTACCTGGTAATCTTCTCGAAACCACTGATAAGAAGGTGCAGGATATCCTCCTGAAATACAAGTCAATTCAACGTGGTGATTGCGAAGTGGATCATAAATAGTATCTACTGGTTCTTGAATAAAATATGGGCCTCTGGGAATCCTTTCTGGATCAAAAGTATCCATTCCATAAGTAAATGATCTTTTCTCTTCAATTAAATAGTGTAATCGTTGAGTTTGTCCCTCACAAATGAAGTGGAAATATTGAGTACCTTCTACTGGTGCTAAGCCCCACCTTCCATCTTCCTGGGAATACCTGTACACTAAATAGTCTCTAGGTATTAAGTTATAACTCATATAAGTCAACTGATGATCTTCAAAAAATGCATTATCAAGACCTGACAGCTGTGAGCCATCACCATCATTTGACCAATAACCTGGGGATTGTTGGTGAGCGCCAATATACCAAGAACCACGTTGGGGATCTATACGCATAAGTGTAGTGATAATAAAACCATGTTCTTCTGGACTATTCACGGATACTAAATCTGCTTCATATGCTTGACATATTTTTCGAGCTTCATTACGGGGTCTATTTGGCGACTTTGTAAATCGGTAACATGATTCTCTGTAACGAATCCAATTGGGCGGACATTTGTAGCGTTCTTCATAATCTAATCCTGCGTAATACGAAGCAGTGTTTTGTGGATCTACATCATTATCACCATCTCCGTAAGTGTCGGAATTGCCACTGTCTTGATAAAATGAACTCTGGAATGTGTGATCATTGGAATTGACAGGAAAACTGCCGTAAGGAATTTGTAAGGGTGGACGAAATGGAGTTCCATTTTGATATGTGTCCGGTTGATATGGCTTTTGATAATTAGGATTGAAAGGAGGATCCAGTCCCTGACACGACACATAAACTGCAAAAATTACGGGAAACAATAAACGTTTCATTATTTTGTTAACACTGCATGACATTCACTGTTTGAAGTCGCAAATCCGTATCAACAATCTATTGTAAACAAACAAAATATTAATTTTTTAAATATTTGTAAGTGTTATTGGGATTAAACATAATTATTAGCTTTTATAAACTGATAAATACTGTAAAACCAAACATGAATGGGAACCAATTATACTTGTAAATCGTAACCGTAAACCGACAGCCCCGCCTTTTAACTTTTAATGTTGCTATATATAAGTTTATGTTTATGTCATTTAATAACGATATCAGACGTTATACATATTTTAAATGCTTATATCATTATAGCAATCATATTTTAAATGATTAATGCTCAACTTCTATCGAAAGTTCTCCAAAATCATGTTTATCTTTATTACGTAAAATCGATATACACTGTTAATGATTATAGAATATACTATATATACTCTGTGAAAAGTGCTGTCGCCAAACTTCAAGCTGATACGATGATTGAAGCTGGATAAAGCCAAAGTTTCACAGTAGTGAAGATTCATAAATAAGTTACAAAAATACTCAGAAAAATATAACTATCACTACTGTGTACTACTACTATGCAAATAATAGTGGTCAGGTCAGGTCCGATATTTATGGTCCACTTACTGCTTCCAGTGCTTATTTTCTTAATTGCGGGCTAGAATAAAAAAGCGACAAAAGAACGTACACAGTTGCGCAGTTTTTACTAATACTGCTACTATTTACTAATAGTTAATACGTAATACTAATTTTGGTAACTTAAAATGTGCTTTTTTACTCAAGTTGTCGTTACTGACAGTGGGTGTAATGCCATGTAGAGTGTATATGGGTATGGAATTCGAGCTAAACTAAATTTGTCGTTAAATCGAGGAAGTTACATGGACTTTACACTGTATTTATGCACCTAAGAAATGAGTCACGATCTGCCATGAGACAACCGATTTATGTTGTGATTTTCAACTTATATCCTGCATGAACGAGATATTAAATACAATATTTAAAAAAATCTTTATTATAGATAAACACATCTCTTCAAAAGATCATGAAAATTACGATCGCTTTAAAATATGAAATATTAAAAATATCGCGATGAATAAAAAAGTTGAATAAATTTTTAAGTCTTGAACGGTCTCTCTTGAACCGTCGTGGTCTTCATGAACCACTTAATTCATATAAAATGCACACAAAATGTGAATGCAATTTTTAGTTAAAACAACTATAATTTTAATGTTCGAAGTTAGATAAACTAAAAATAAAGTACGTAAATAAATAATACACATGCTATTAAGATTATTGGTTTTTATTTATTTTTTATTATTTACCAACAAATATTGTGTCATTATCATCATAATACTTACAGTATAGAGTATAGCTAAAACAGACATTAATTACATAAATTACGCAAGTGCTTGTATACCAATGTATAAAACATCAATTACAAAGTACATAAGTTTATCAACAATCCGCGCATCTTTCTAATAATATCATCACAGTTTAATCGTGTACTTCTTTTTCTTCTTCCATATATTTTAGGGCGGAATTTTGTGGTCTTAGGTTTAGGGATTTTTTAAGTTCTATGTAATGGAACATTGAATTACATATTTTTATACTATTGTATTAACAATAAGGTTTGAATGCAGTATTATTTAGTATTACTACTTTTATTAAATCCATTACAAAGTTGCAACTGTAATATTCAAACAATATTGATTTTAAAGTTATTGTATACTTACAATTGAGCATGTTAAAATGTATCGATAAATAAATAACATGTTTCAATTTATTGTTGGTAAATTTTATCAATTTAAAATAATTTAAAAAATAAAGTGTTATCTTATGTACAACATATTTTGGATATGCATAACTATTATTTTTTGTCAATTCTTAACCTTATTGGACCATATTTAACATAAGTAATAAAGATTAATAAATATCAAATAGAAAAACATAACAAAGAACAAAAATTTTGCAAAAGAAGTAAGTAAAAAAACTTAAAATATTTTAAGATAACAGCCATGTGGTGATAGAAATAAAAAATTAATTGACAATGTGATGGTTTCAATAATATTTTTAAAGGACTGAATTTATTCAGCTACCTTTGTTCAAATTACAATCACTTTGTTCAAATGTTTGTCCACTCAAAATATTGTCTCTGGATTTTGTAAGACATCTGATAAATTTATCTAATTTAACTTAAAATATGTTTACACTTATTGCACAATCTACTTTACACTTATAGTTTAAAATAAGTTTCTGGTAACATTGTATTTACTAACTTATTATTTATCATTCTCACGTATTTATCTAACAACTAAATTAGCTTTTACCATACACCAACATTAAATAGCACCCATTAAAATATCATACTGTTAAAGCAACATTTATTATGTACAACTGCGTATTTATATACATTATTTACAATGTTATATAAAAATATATTACACCAAAAATTAAAATATAATGGCTGCCGTTGAATAGTTTAAGACTTGATCATAAATTAGTTCTTTGAATTGACAATTCATAGGAAGGAAACTTACACAATACCACATTTAATTGCATTTGTTGGTTAGAGAATTCGTCCATAAATTGCCAAAATCCTCTTTGCCAACAAATCTAAAAGATGTTATGATTTTAGGTAGGTATTTATTGTCAGCTGACAAGTATAGTCTCAATTTTCAAAAGTTGCCTCAGCTTGTCCGTAACCCGTATTAATGCGACTTTAGAAGCGCGAATATTAACTTTCTCGCCGGCACAAAGAAGTTGGTGGCACTGGGCCCTCTCCAAGAATTCTTGAGTTCGTATTTCACGAAGCAATTCCTTCGGTGATCCAGATCCGCAATGTATCTGTTTCAGTAGAGAGTCTCTCGACTTAATCTGTAAATGAACATGATAATTATTGTATCACTTTACAACCACTGAAAGATTATTTTTCTTATTCCATATTATCTTTTCTATTTAATCATTTTACAGAAACTAGTACAATATAGGAAAAAGGGATAATCACTTGTAAGAAGTTGGTAACATCCTGTAGTAGGCACCACAATCCATCCACTGGCTGACCCGTTGCCGTTCGTAGACTGTAGAAGGGTGGTAGTGGAGTGTCTGTACATTGTATTTCTATGGTGGAATCAGGGGTGGGAGGAGGCGACGCAGGTGGCGGGGAAGACAGTGCCTCGCAACCAGTTTCTTCGCGATCTAAAATTAATAACAATTCAATTGCATACATATTTTTTTATAGAAACGGTGGCAAACGAGCAGGAAGCTCACTTAGGGTAAGCGATCTGACCATAGAGATCACCAGCATCTGCAAAGCCACGGGTGCGTTGCCGGCCTTTAAATAATGTGTACTCTCTTTTCTTGAAGTTCCCCAAGTCGTATTGATTTGGAAACACCGCTGCTGCCAGCTGATTCTACAGAGCCGTGCGCGGCACAAAATGCCTTAAAAACGCTCAGTTGTAGAAGGGCAACCATTGAGGTGAAAATGATGAAACTTTGTATTCTGCCTCGATGTTCGACGGTGAAATTCAGCAGCAGATATCAATCCAAACAGCGTCTCCGAACATTCCCCGTGAAAAATGCGATAGAAGATGCTAAGCGAAGCAAAATCTCTACGCAACGCCAAACAGTCAAGCTGATCGAAAGGATCCTGTCGTCAATAGATTAATTTCACGTTCGTACATATACATAATTATCACGTTATGTATAAAACAAATATGTATATAAGTACCTTGATCCTATCATATATTTACAGTCAATTTCCATAATAATTACAATTTAAATTGACCGACTGAATAAACTACGATATTATTAAAATAAGATTGTGGTTATAAGCAAATATATATAATTAATAATATATAAATAAGCCACGTTGCTTAGTGAAGTCGCACATTCTCCTACAAATACTAACCAATAACTTCGTTTGGTGGAGGAAACCGCCAGGGTTCCACTGACAGGCCCTGCACGTCCGCAACATACAACCGAATTAATTTTGCAGCTGCTCCCTCAGCTAATTCTTCTGGGGTTTGTCCCGCATACGTTCCTAGTAGAGGATCTGCACCATAAGAGAGCAGTAAGCGGATAACTTCAACGTGGCTGCTTTCACATGCTTCATGAAGGGGCCTGTAAATATTAATAAAAAATATTTTTATATACACATTAAAAAGCAGTAGATTCAGAGAAAGCACGTTTGTGTTTTATAAATCAAAATATGTTTTTGTGCCTTTGCATTATTATGAAAGAACTGCTTAATTGCACAATTACATAAAGAAAATATCAGAAATAATTACCTAGTTCCACCTTGGGCTGCAGCAGATACATTAGCACCATATTGTAAGAGAAGTCGTGCTATTCTGACATGACCTTTTTCGGCTGCCACATGCAATGGAGTGAATCCAGCGTTATCTTTTGCCGATGGATCAGATTCCATCTTCTCTAGGCAGTAAGCGACACAGTCCTAAAATATACAAACATCTTAATATATATAAATCTCGTGTCACAATGTTTGTCTTCAATGGACTCTTAAACCGGTTAACACATTTCGTTCAAATTTGCACGCAATATGCAGTTTGGTCCAACTTGAGAGATAGGATAGCTTAGATCTTTAATTATCGT
>DWCF01002365.1:0-24353 GCA_018230265.1 Delias oraia | reverse complement strand
GCAGAGTGAGTAAGGATATCGTAGACCCTTAAAAGTGCAGCTTAAGACACCGCGCTAAATATGGCGCGGTTGTCCATTCGAGGCGAAAAGCTTTGCGATAAACCCATCATTACGGAGACAACGCTTTACAGCGCCCCGTTTACGATCACGTTCTGCCGACCCTAGTACGCCTTGACATCGTACGAATATTTTTCTCATCTGTTCGAACCTTGATAGGTAAAGATATTTTTAAATCATGGTCACTAGACAGTGTGCTATCAATGAGTTCTCGATATTTTTGACCATAATGCCCAGAGAGAACTCTAAAGTCACAAATGGTGGTCGGAAGAATTGATTGTGGGCAAAAATCTACGGAATTAATCAACATACAAGTGGTTAAAAAAAAATAGGCATCACATTCGCCCTTCCATTAACCGGGGAAAATGTAGGCAGTTAGTTGACAAAACAGCGTGTAGCAGACGGTCAAAACTATTACGACCTTTGCCCTTGTAAAGTGCGAAGATAGAGTAGCGATAAATGATACATAGATATAATTGTGATTATTTATCATATAATATAGATACTCCGGATAGAATCACCTAAACAAACTTCACTGAGGTCATTTATAGGCTTTTGCCAGAGATTTATACGACGCAAATCGGGTATTTGAATTTATGAAAGCGTTCGAATGCTTTATGAGTATGGAAAATGATACCAACAGTAAGAAAACGTGATTCGTTTCATCGATGTCATTTCATGCTAAGGCTCTATCACCCGCTGAAGCGACTATTATAAACGTGTAAAGCTGCGAAAAGATATAAGGCTTTCGATGAGATGAAAATTTGTTTTCTTCGTTCAATAAAAATCAATAAAATAATTCATTTCTCATCGAGAGGAACTTCAGTATTAAACATAAGAAATATTTAAGTATCAACTATAATTACATGTAGAAATTGAAGAAGCAAGTGAAATAAAGCATATTTTTTCCAAATCTTCGTAATCTCTTATTCTTCGTATTTCTCAGTAGCAATAGCTCCGATACGAAAAATATTTATATAGAATACTTTCTACCTATTGAGTACCAGTTGTTCTGTGTTAAAATATTAAGCAAACAAAGACGCGGAAGCAACAACGTATTACCCAATACGGAATAGCTATCTATATTGTTAGTACACATAAATATTAGTAGAGCGAGAATTGCTCACCGGATGTGGGAAAATTTTGGAATTTCGCTTCGGAAACGACATATCGTATAACTAGTACTAGTTATACGCCATGTATATTGCAACTTTCTAATACGTTTTTGTATAAAAGTGAATTATAATTAAACACTGTATAATCAATGATCCTTTATGTAATGAAAATATACATGTTTGATATTTTTATTACAGCTGGCTGATAAAGAAACGTAAAAAAATGTGACAAATGTCATAAAAATAAGGATATTTTTTTAAAGTATAAAAATAAATAAAACGAATAAAACATTATCGAAGGTATTGTAAATTTAAATAATTAACTTTAAATGTCATTTATCTACTTATAGGTGAGTTGTATTTTATATAACTTGTAAATAAACATTACCCAGATCTTAAAAAATATATATTTTTTTTTTATTTAATTTACAATCCATAAGAAAATTAGTTTCATATATTATTATAAAAGTCGACTTTCATAACATTGGAGAAATTTATATTTACCAATAGCATAATATACATGTTGCTTTATGTACTTGAGACAATCTCTTAAATTTTTGTCACAGTCACACGGGTGTGAATTCCTTGTTGCCAAAACGAATCAGAATACTAAAAAAAGGTTTCATTTAAGAAACGTAAAGGGGGATTTTGTTTCAATGAATGTAATAAACATTGCAATGCGCGAAAAGAAGATATTTCTCTTGAAAGTTTATGATTTTAGGATTCCATATTTTTTCAGAGTTTCCTTGATAATTGAAACGACAGAGCGATTATAAAAGTTTGCAATGGAATTTCCATCGCGTGATCAATTTCAGGAGTAATATAGGAAACCAAACAATTTTGCAATACTACATTGTGAGGTTTGTGTTTAAATGCTTCTTAAAAACACATCTGTTGAACATTAACCTTTTTTTAATACATACTAGGTAATTGAACAAGTCATCCATTCCAATAAGGATTTAATAGGTAATTTATTTTGTAGGTTTTCGTTAAGTATTTTTGCTTAAAATTTCAATTGATTCATCATTTCAAACAGTATGCTTTATAAAAGTAGTATGCTTTTTTTTGCCACAAGTTTTTTTTCTTAAAAGAGATAAAGTTTGTGTATCTAGAACGTTGTAGGGGATAATCTCTGGATCTAAAGAACCAACCTTAAAAAACTTTTTACCAATAGAAAGCTACGTTATTCGTAACATATGCTATATATTGTATAATATAAAATCAAAAGCATTTTCGTAGTAGTCGTAATGGCAAAGTCAAAGACAATACGCTTTCTTAACGATGAGGATACATGATTGAATTGTCGAGAATCATAATGCCTAGAAAAAAAGTCCGTCAACTTTTAAATTTATATGGCAAAAGTAAGGTATATTATGAATTCCTTCGCGTAAAATAATAAAAAATTATTAATATTAATATAAATAAAACAGTGAGCCTATGGCTGAGCTTGTGGTCGATACTTCTCATGCATCAGCACATGAAAAGTGCTTCCAAACACATAATCTGTGAATAGGTTCACGTCATAACAAAAGCCCTCCTCGTTAAATTTAGTCGCTAATGTGTATTATCTGCGCCAACTTCTTTAACTAAAGTAAAACTATCCAACACTGATTTATGGTAGAAATGTCGATACGACTTAATACGTAATGCTTGGCCATTAACGTTTCAACGTACTACGTATAACATAATAATCAACCTACCTGATACATGCTATGAGAGCCTCGAAGGCCTTAACTAAGTGGTTTAATAATTTTACCATGAAGCGAGATGTATCGGGTTCGAATCTAGGGCAGAAAAATTAAATGTTAGTCTATAATTTATTTGGAAGGGCTTGACAGTGACCGCGCGAGTGTCTTAATACTGTCGCATTCGTGGGAGAGCCATGCTATCGCACTAATTGGTCCGGCTCGTCCGAAATGATACCATGGGCTCACAGAACACTCAGCATGAAACCGTAGTTGTACATACTTGAAACGGAACTTCTACTGTGTTTCTCTGAGTGACGATATCGGAGACCCTTAAAAATGCCGCTTAAAAAGCGGCGTAAAAAGCCAGCAACACAGCCAATGCGCGGTGTTCTCTAATAATATATGAGAAACATCTGCTGCGTTCTCTGCTATACCATAAAAAAATACTATACAATTTTCTCATACGATAAGAAGTAGATATACAGAAAGATGATCTAATGTTAAAATAAGGTATAAAAGGCTTTGGAGCCTATGAAATCATAATGAAACTCGACCAATGTAAACACAACTGAAAATTTAATATATTTCTTAAAGCCTCAGTCGTCAGCTGAAACAAAATCCGCATACGGCCAAGGTATTTTTTTATTTAATCAAGCAACCGTATATCGTCTCATCTCGGATCTTTACTGAAGCAAAAAGATAAATACTACACCAGCCAGTGCCACTGACATCTTATAACTTTTTTATGTCAACGAACCGCTATGGCGTTAAGAAAATTCGAACGTCGTAATTTTCATGTCGTCATTGTAAGCGAAGATTCAATCGAGTGGATAATTGTTATTTACAACTTCCTTCGCTCGGATAGGGCAGTTAGGGGCACAGGGATTTTGTGTGCGAGTTCATTGCACACAATTCTGCATTCGTTTCTCTGTTATCTTATTTACATACAACATTTTTAATTTATAATTTATTCGGTCTCTGGAAGGATTGACAGTGGCCGGGCGAGTGTTTTAATACCGTCACAATCGTGGGAGAGCCATGCTGAAGCATATGCTGACGCATTAATTGGACCGGCTCGTTCGAAGTGATACCACGGGCTCACACAATACTCAGCTTGATACGGCACTTGTACTGTGTTTCGCAGAGTGAGTGAGGATATCGAAGACGCTTAAAAGTGCCGCTTAAGCGGTGTAAAAAGCCGGCAACACAACCAGTGCGTAGATTGTGGCGCGGTTGTTCAAGGGCGGCGGCGTTCTCGTACCATATAGGAGACCCACCTGCTCCGATGTGCGCTGTAGAATAAAAAAAAACAAGTAAGTGATCATCATGCTGTATTTCGAACGGAACATTTACTTTCGCGAACTATAAACAATGAATATTATCTAGCCTTAGCTGAATACATAGCAGATCGTCTTTTATATTCAAAATTTTCAACAAATTATCTACAATCTATTAATTTTAGTTAGACGAAATAATTCATATGCCAAATAAAATAGGTTAATTTAATATTTTTGTGTTTTTGGAGTGTATTGAGAACGGTTTAATATTTCTGTTAAAAAATAATTTTTGTCTAAAATATTTGTTGAAGAAAAATTTATTCGTTTGTATGAATTAATTAAGCTCCGAAACGAATTGACCGATTTGAAAAATTATTCCACCGGTGGGAAATACTACCTTCAACAAACAAAGGGTGTATTATATTTATTTACTACAACGTCAATAATGTAATTCAAGATGTAAAAAACAAAAACCTTCGTCAAAAATCTTTGTGAATATACTGATTATAGAACAAAGCTTACTAAGACTTTTAAGAATAAACAATTATCTACAAAAAATGTCGCACAGACATAGTTACATCACAATAAGTGTTCCTTTATTTAAAGAAACCATTTAAATTTCTGTGAAAGCTCTTTATTTGTACCTCGGTAATAATATGGGCTGCTATAAAATTAATATGTCAAAATAATTTCTGCCATGGTCTGCTAGTCTCTACTATATAAACTCAACATATCTGTTTTAAACATTATTTGAGAAACCGGCTGACAAAGACCGGCGCGTATTCTACAACGTAATTCTAAAATGTATAATTATTTCTATTGAATTGAAATAGAACTCAAATTCAGCGATACCGAGAACTTGTCACAGGCACCGAAATACGTGAAGATAGAAATAATTTACCAGGAAGCACGAAACAACCTGTGCATTATAGAGAAATACCGTGCCGGTAAAATAATTGCAGAGTTAGGTTGTATCAACGCAAATAATTCTGTTATAGCACTGCTATTCTGTTCACAAACTAGATTGTCGTTTCAACTAATTTGAAATTAAATTAGCTGACGTTTCCTGCATACTTCCTCTTAGTTGCAGCGTGCCGTGAAATGTAGAAAAATTAGAGATTGTTCTATGAAAACTGTTTTTTTTACGAATTTGGGAATCACACTAGCTACTCTTCGAGCACCTAGTAAATCGTCTTTTCCGACAAAGAAACCTCTAGCATATCCTGTGCTGCGGGTGCGTTACTGGCCTTTTCGGGATAGGTAAGCTCGTTTTTGAATATCCCTAAGACGTATTGATTCGGAAACACTTCTGCAGGCCGAGTCCAGAACCGCGGCACATAACACTTTAAAAACACTCAGTTGTGGAACTACAAACATCAAGAATTCGTATGATTAAGGACACCACGCCACGCGATGGAAAGACGATCTCACGAAGGTCGCGAGCAACCGCTGGACTCAGATCGCTCAAGATCGTAAAAGATGAGCGTCTTTGGGGGAGGCCTATGTCCAGCAGTAGACTTGATAGACTGATGATGATACCAGAATAAATACTATTTAATATATCAATTTGAATAATGGCGTTAGATAGAAATGCGAGCAAAGAGATTTAAATTCTTCTCCTTTTATTGGAGAACAACACGATCAAAATGCCCACATCACAAAGCCGACCTATGATACCTACTATGAAACCATATTGCATTCTTGTGCGGCCAATGTCTAAGATATTATCTTTGACAGTTGACAAGTACTGTCAGCATCTATATTATTCCGCAACAGAATTTCTCTGCTAACCACACTTTCTACTCTATTTATTATGGTATGATCTTAAACAAAAAAATTACACCGGCCACGGTAGAAATAAACCTTTTTTTTAAATTAAAATTCAATTTTACTTACAACACAATTATTTTAGCTAAATTATACGCCTTACAAGTTAAAAGGCTTTAACTGAAAACTGGAATTCCATATATAAAATATTTGGCAACAAACTAAGCGAATACAATATCAATTGAAAACCGCAAGTCTAGACTACAAAGTGCAGACTACGTACTTTATACTATGACAATAGCTGAACGTGATCTGTAGTTTTTATCCTAGTGCTGACTCAACACTTCTCCAACTGTCACTATAATATCGCTCAGCTATAAATGAATACGCGAAGCGAAGACTTTGTGCAATATTTTAAAAACTGAAGACGAATAGACGCGAAGAAACGGTTAAAGTCAATCCATATATTAATATTAAAACGATCATCATTATTTTAATTAATAAATTAATAAAAACTAAATTACACACAGGCACACAAATATTTCGAAATATTTACGTCTTTGAATCAATGCTTTTTGCAAATTAAGAATGTTTGCCTTCTCGTTTAGCATAGAAAACTGATTGTGTAACGACAACAAGCAGTCGGTGTTACTTCATTTCCTTTACTCAAACTCGGGTTTTTCATTCTCCATTACATTGGTTACATTCTCACATGCCTTACATAGAGAGATAAACTTTTTCTACGCCTAACACGTTTATGAACCTCTCCAATGGATTTCTACGAACGCAATTTCCTCTTACTGTGCTATTATCTAAATGTTCCGACATAGCTTAATATTATGCACGATAAAATACGCAGAATCCATTCCAGGATCTGACTAATTACAAAAAGCTCTTAATTAGAGAGGTATTTCAGTTGGCCGCATCGTGTTACGTCATCGCACAATGATCTCACTCGGGGGGTCAGTGGAAATGGAACACGACCTAAACAAACTAACTTCACATGTACATACATGTATTACTTACCTTTGTTAACTTTATCGCGCCCTCAAGGTACCACTAACATTCTGGAATTATATTACTTTTCGTCGGAAGGTCACCGATCACCATATGATACACCGATACATGAGACAGAAACATTGATATAAATTGACTTTTACTGTCTGGTATTACCGAACCCAATGCTACTCTTATTTCAATACAAGACTATCACTTTTATTTGAATAAAAATAAACTAAAATTTAAATAAAAAAGATACCCCGATGAATATTAATACCAAGCATGAATCTATCTCCCAATGTGCTATGTGTTAACACATCTGCCTATGTCTAAGCTAACATTCATTTCATTCTCTTTACCCCTCAAAAAACTCATCATCGGGCCATCGATTTAAGAGTTTAAAAATACGTTAAAATAACCAAACCTATTAGTCATAACAGTTGATACCAATATTAGATAATAGTTTCGTAACATTAACAAAAACTGATTAACCAGGTGATAAGTGACCTATAAAAATAACAATAAAAAAACATTGTGCGAAATAAACGCTCGACATTTCCCGATGGCCTAATTAAATTTTCAACGCGACAAAAATCAATTTCACCCAGAAAACAATATAATAAAAAGCACTGAAAAATATTAATTTAAACCCATGTACGTCCTATCTTCAAATCAATGAACTTTTAAAATGCAGCGAGGCAGCCAGTTCTCACGTGCACACTACGCATTGACAAATAAGCAAGCGTTTAAGACATACTGCAGAGATAACTTTTGCTGTTTCAAAGGCCTGCAACGCATCCCCGGTCCTTTAAACGTTAGGGACGTCCATGCCACTAACTTCATAAACGAAAAACAGAAAACTCATATATTCTTGAAATCACTCACTCCGCATTACACCTTCCATAGAATTCGTGTAGATAGCTTAGCATTCTTCCCTCAGACAAGATCTAAATATATTGTTTTTTATTCTATAGCGGACAACGGAACCGGTGGGTCTCCTATATGGTAAGACAACACCGTGCCAAACTCCGCGCATTGGTTGTGTTGCCTGGTTTTTTACGCCGCTTAAGCCGCACTTTAGGGGCCTTCGATATCCTCACTCACTCTGCGAAACATTGTTCAAGTACCGTTTCACGCTGAGTATTCTGTTTAATAATTTAATACGATCAAAATATACATGATAATATTGTCATCATGATAGTATTGTCATCTGTCTCAGCCAAAACTACGTTAATTCCATAAGTATCGTTGCATTCAATAGGTCTCATCCAGCAAGATTTGGACAGAAACAATAGCAAGTATAATACAATAGTTGTGATATCTGTCGGTTTGGTATAGTAAGAACGATCCTGTTTGCTAAGAGTATGCAATAAGAGCTAACATGCAATAATTAAAATAATTTATAAATACAATACAAGTGAAAGAGATCAGAAGAGTACCTTTTTTTAGAATGACTACTTGCTATGTGACACGACAGCTTTATCGCGGACAGTGTGGGCGAGCCGGAGAGCTCGCCGGGGATTTTACACGACTAGCACAAGGGCGTCTCCTGCGAGACTCGGACCTCGGGTTGAAGCATCGTAGGGACAGAAGAGTACCTACTGTCATTTGTAATATTTTACTAGCACTGCATTAATTTTTTATGTTGTATATTTGCATACCGCTAAAGTAAATAATTGTAAATTGTCTTGAGTATATGAAGCGAGAGGTATCGAGTCCGAATCCCGGTCCGGACAATTATAAGTTATAACCTATTCGGTCTCTGGGCGAGTGTTTAATACTATAGCACCCGCGGGCGGGCCATGCTGAATCATATGCGAACGCACTTATTGGGCCGTCTCGTATATTCGTCGGCCGAAGTGATACCACGGTCTAACAGAATACTCAGCGTGAAATGGTAGTAATACTTAAAACGGTGCTTCTAATGTGTTTCGCTGAGTGAGTGAGAATAACGGAGGCCCTTAAAATGCCTCGTAAAAATCTGGCACCATCACCAATACGCAGACTTTGGCTTTTCGTTCTCCATGGGCGGCGAGGTTCGTCCTCCTCCTACTCCTCCGTTGTCCGCTATACCATTAAGAAAAAGTATCATAATGTATTCATGACGTTAAATACGACAACATAAGAATACCTAATATTATTTTTACCTAGACTAAGAACACAATAACGGCTTCATCTAAATTCAAATATGATAATTCATTTGTCTACTGAGCTCAAGTTTTAACGCAGTTCTACATATAAAGCAAATGAAAACGCAACCGCTTATAAGATATACCTACCGTTAAACCGTTCCTAGACGAAATTCTAACATAATTCGGAAGCAAGGCGACACTATGAATATGTCATACCGTCTATTCAATAGCATTCAACTTGCACCACGGCCACCACACTCTAGATGCTGAATTTCAATGAATATTATACAGTGGTTTCTTAAAGTACGCTAGGGAATTTTAAGTAGACTTTATTCACCTTATGACTCAATAGCTTCGTCTCGGGAGCGTTTTATAAAATCAAGTATGTACTAAGTAAGTTCTTTTCTAATTTCCTCTTTTGAACGCGGGTTGTGAGTTTCTTACTGGGAAACGTGGTCTCGCTGACCTACTTTATTGTAATTTGTAACAGTTACTAAAGAAGTAAACATTCTGACCATTTTACATTCCTGCTTTAACTGGAATACTTTCGTGTATTATAAAATTAAAAAATATATATTTTTATTTTATATAGCATAGCAGACAATGGTGCAGGTGGATCTACTATATGATAGGAGTATACCGCCGAACATGGCCAACCGCGCCACATTCCGCGTATTGGTTGTGTTGCCGGCATTTAACCCCACTTAAGCGGCATTTTTAAAGGCCTCCGATATCTTCACTTACTCAGCGAAACACAGTACGAGTACCGTTTCACGTTGAGTATTGTGTGAGTATTTTATTTCTATATATATACTTTAAGAGATATTTAACATTATTGATCAAACAAAACTAAATCATTTATTTTTGATAAAATCATGGAATCGTTTTGTTTTTCAAAAATTCTGAATGCATCAGTGCATTATAGTGGGCGTATGTTCCACATCCATACACAATTCATACCCGTGACTTTTACGGACATACATACATACATACACTCATATATTTCGTACGGCGGGTACATCGGTTATGCCTGTGTAAGTACGTAGAAATCACGGATACTCATAAGATACGGATGATTCCACAAACTCTCTAAACGTGACAAAGAATATATCAAAGTAATTAATATTATAATATTACTATTACCATAAATTACCGTAAATTATAATTCTGAGATATAACAATTAAAATGCGATGAATTAATGACTTCTATTTATATTTTCAGAACTCGAATAAGTAGGTTACAGTTCCAAGGACAAGTATTAAACTCAAGACAAAACTGTAGAACAAAGACAGAATAATGTTTCCATTAGTATACTAAGTAAAAATTAAATATTGCTCACAAAAATTATGTCCTACAATTTACATCATATTCCTCTTAATATTAACATTTCGATAAAGGCGCGTTATTTTAAGCAGTTTTCCTTTAAACGTATAGCGGACAACGGTGAGAGATCACCGCCGCCCATGGTAAACCACCTCACATTCCGTGCTTTAGTTGTGTTGCCGGGTTTGTCGCCATTTTAACGGTATAATTTCAAGGACCTCCGATATCGTCACTCGCTCAGCGAATCGATGTTTGTCGTTCCTTAATTGAGCGCTCTTAAGGCATCTTATGTCGTGAAACACTGCTCTGTGGCATCAGTTGCCAGCAGGGATATTTCCAAACCAATACGATTTGGGACCTTCAAGAAAACAGTATACTTAAAGGCCCGCAACGCACCCGTGGCTCTGCAAGGGCTAGGGATGTCCATGGGCGGAGTACCACTTACCCTAGGTTAGCCTCCTGCTCTATTGCCACCGTTTCCATAAAAAAAGAAACACATTACAAATACTTTTTCACGCTGAACATTCTGAGTCCATGGTATTACTTCGAACGAGCCGGCCAATAGACTCCAACGGGCATTATATAGACATAGAATAAAATATATGTTCTATCATGAAACGTCACTCAGTCAGTTTACAAATGGTTACGAACGCGTTCAAATCTCCAGTATCAGAAAAGTCGGATTATAATTTCTAATAATCTACGAATACATATTGAACTGGGCAGATCATTCCCAAGCGCAGACACCGTACAAATAAATTTCTAATTAATTTACTCCTAACATAAGAATTAAATTTATTTTGTGATAACTCGTTTACCTCGTCTGAGTTTCTGTTGTGAGTAGTATAAATCATCATCAGCCCTTCAAGTCTACTGCTGGACATCCTCCCCCAAGGACGCCCACCTATTACGATATTGAGCGATCTGGGTCCAGCAATTGGCCGCGACCTTCGTTAGATCGTCTTCCATCGTATGGCGGGATGACCCACTCTGCGTTTTCCGGTAGCATATATAGTTGTAATAAAATGAAATATATATTTTGTTGAAGCCTAGTGAAACTCACCGCTAAATTATTATTTATGTAGCGTATTATATTGGCAGACACCTAAACTTTTTAGGGGTCACGTATATGTTTTACATACATTTTCGAATATTTAGTTACTAAACTAACAGAGACATAAAATTCTAATATCTCCGATTTTCCGCTAAGGGTAACCCTTAGCACGTAAACAATTCAATTGAAGTCTTAAAATATGATCAGTGGATAAACGGCTTAACTTTATGTATATAAGTTCGTAGGCATACAAGAACAATTATTCCTAAACAATTTTTTGCTACACTCTGAATCACTAGTCCCAATCAACAAAGCGTATGTGAGCGAAATTGTTGCAAATCAATTTATCTACATTGATTTATAGTCATTTCACATTCCGTGTTTTATATTTTTGCGAATATTGAAATGAATGTTTAATTTTATTTTATTTTATTTTCAAAATACCGAGTATTTAAATTTAACGAGTCAATCCTACACAGAATTATATAAATAATATATAATAATATATAATTAATATGTGGCAGAACTGTAATTTTCCTTTAATGTCGAAAATGTTGCCATTTATATGAAGAAGTTAGTTAAGAAAGTTAATTTATTGTTATAAATTAACGTTAGATTTCTTAAATATATCCTACATAGACACGTAAATATTTTAAATCTTAAACAAGTAAATTGTTTAAAAAAAATCTGAAGTTATTAAGGTCACATCTATTGCGTCGTTACCTTTTCATACAAAAATGAAATATGGCCTAAACGTGACAATATATCGCATCCATCATTTATAAAGATAAATTTCAAGAATTTGCTGCAAAAATTATAAGATTAACACGAAAATTTATATAAGCAAGCTCTCCAGAACGGAGATGCTTATAATTAAAATAAATGAGACTATTTTCTGCGAAGCGCCTTAAACCTACACTAATTTCGATGAACGAATACACCTGGCGAATGACAAAAGCATAACCTCATTCGTCGCCGGCAGTAAAATTGGCAATATAAAAATAGAAGTGCGTGGTATCTTGTACTTCTATCATGATTCGAGAAATCACGTGCACTGTAATTGAGGTGGAATCGATATTTTATATAGAGCTATCTGATAAACCAATATATCATAGGTATTATATCATATCTTACATATAAGACAAGGACGGCTAGTTTGGTATTTTAATAGAACAAATCCTTAATTTTATGGAAACGGTGGCAAACTGTTTTGAGAGCCTCGTAGCTAAATGGTTTAATGAGTCTACCATGAAGCGAGAGTCCGGTCATAAAAACCCAATACAGTTCAGCTCATATATAACGGAATGCTAACAATTGAATCTAACCGAGCGAGGTGTCGAAATAAGTCCCCCACATGGGATTTACCACTGGGATTATGGGACGGCCTTTCAGCCATCAATGCCATTTCTCTTGCCAAATAATAATAATTTAATATATGATAAGTTTCCTTGTGAAAAGCGGCCGCGTTACATATGTGGGTCGACATTAGTAGAACAGCAAAGATCATATGGAATAAGAGAAAGATGGAAATAACTATGACACTTTAGAGGAGACAAGCGAGGCTTGCATTCATCAAAAAATATAGTTTCTCATATAACGTTAAATAAAGCCTATTATTTTATTAATTAAGTACAAAAAGTTCCGATACCGTATTAAATATCAAGTTTCCGCAATCACTAATTAATACTTAATCTGACGGAGATGTTGTTAAAACGGATTTATAGTTAATCCATTGAAATACTTCCTTAAAACAGATAATTACGTTACGGAAGATTTTCAATTATTTAAGCTTAACGCGAGTTGCGTCATCAACAATTAACCACTTTTAAACTCAGTACATACAGCGCCAAAACAAAAGGACCCGAAATATAATTGAAATATATTAGATAAGTTTATAAAGAAAGGTTCTCGAGTGGCGACCGTGCACCGGAAAACGCAGAGTGGGACGTCCCGCCACGCGAAGGAAAGACGATCTCATAAAGATCACGGACCACCGCTGGATCCAGCTCGCTCAAGATCGCAATAGATAGGCGTCTTTGGGGGAGGTCTACGTCCAGCAGCGGACCAAATAGGCTGCTGATGATATAAGTTTATTAGTTTGCCATGCTTTACTTGACATGTTTATTCAGTCATTCTTATGTGCATTTATTGTTGAAAAAACGAGATAAAACACTTAAGAAAAGATCTATTTTAGGAAGAAGTTTATATATAAAGAGGTTAGTAGTTGTATTAAACTCACCGGTACAGTGTTCCCGAATGTATTTTCTTCACGCCATCCATGTTTGTTGTTCCCTTTTCATCGCCTTTAGATTAGCAGATGGTAAATGGATCACAATAAGTCAAATTCATTGTGAAATCCGTAGGCTGTAACGAAGACGAATAATTTTATTTAAGCATAATTACGGATTGACTGGACTAGAGGAAGCAAAATCTATTGTGAAGGAAGATGGAGTAATGGTTGCCTCGGTAGATGAAGCGTAAAATGTTGTTTATATGACATAATTTTACCACTAAAATATAACACAAATATCTTATTGAATCTTTGAAAACCGAAATGTAATGAATGATTTGTGAAGTCAAAACAAATTATAGGACAGTTAATCACATAGAAGTCAGGTGGCGCAGTGTCTACAGTAGGCATTTACATACCCTGTAAGTTCAATAACAGAACTTGCTACAATTGGAGACTAAAGAAATCTTTGGTCCAATACATTTTCAAATCAAAACTTCAATAAGACGCAAAATAGATAGCGTGACACGGTATTTGTACTGTGTTTCGCTGAGTGAGTAAAGATATCGGAGCCCTTGATATTATACCGCTTTAAAAGCCGGCAACACAACCAAAGCGCGGAATGTGGCGCGGTTGTCGATGGGCGACGGTGTTTTCTTACCATCTAGGACCGGTGTCCGCTCTAGCATAGATAAAAATAATTTATCACCGAATTAAGAAGCTTCTTTAACTAACTACGAGACAAGGATGTGAAAGGCTTAAATTATAATTCTAGTAGATTAATTATAATTACGCGGCAGAGAAGTTATTACGGCAGTAAGTCGTACATTTAGTAGGATGACTATCAAAAATTTACATTATTTCAAAATATAATCCATTTCATAAAACGTTTAAACTTATCATAATTTATTGGGACAACATTTATACCTCCAATGTGATTCAATTTTGAACAAAAGATATGTTTTTCGTTCGTATCTTTTGTTCAATAAATTGAGCGGATTTAAGGATAAGTCAAGATATTTTCGGATTCCTCCCTCGCTTGGGACGACATATCTCCAAGACGTCTCTGATTGGACCTATTTTTGTATTTACATATGCTGCACGTAGGTTGTTTTCTTGCATAGTACGAATACAGAGAATTGAATAATGTGGTCATACAATTGTTTTTGTTTTAGCTTGTAAATTTTTTTTTTCATTTCAACATTTTGCTTCTAATCCTTAACAAGCCTATATTTTTACGTAAAGTTTTTACAAGTATTTTTTGGGAATTAAAATAACAGAGCCATGCTGAAGCATATGCTGATGCACTAATTAGCCCGGCTGGTCCGAATGGATACCAAGGGCTCACAGAATACTCAGCGTGGAACGGTACTTGTACAGTGTTTCAAAGAGTGAGTGAGAATATAGAAAGCCCTTAAACAGCGGACTGTGGCACGGTTGTTCATGGGCGGCAGTGTTCTTAACTTATAGGAGACCCACCTGCTCTGTTGTCCGCTATAGAATAATAATAAAAAGAATTAATTAGCTGTTCCATTTAAATGTTGTACAATAGAATTTTACACAAAAACCATTGTTAAAATAAACGCAATTTAGTTTATTCATAACTATGTTATTACTTTGTTCAAATGGTCCAATAGGTCCAATATGTCCAATAGGTCTTGCAAGAAATACATTCCAGATTACCAACATACTATTATACAAGCCATACTAAAATTGTACGTGTAATTTCAAGGGTCACTGCATACATTCGTAAATGTAAAAGCCAAATAAAAGTACATTTTTATCACCATTCATGATAAGAATAATAAGACATCGATGCGTACGTGTTACGAAGTCGAGAAATATAACAGTACGGACTAAAATTTAAATTGTGTATTCATCCCACTACAATGTAGTTTCGACAATTTCCATTTATGTATATAATTTATTTAAACATCTCAATTTTGATATTTAATATGAAAGTATGGAAAAGTTTGAATTTCCTTGGCAATCGATCCTAAGTCAATCAAAATGAGGTATTGTTCTGTGTGTGAATATAATGTATATTGAATATAATGTACAATAGTTAGGTATAAAAATATATTATTTTTCAACCATCCTTCATATAAAAGAGAAAGGTTGACATTACATTGTGTATTTCTCAAATAAAAAAATAATTAACCGTGTAATTTAATTTCAAAACATATGGAATTGTTATTTCTACACAGTAAACTAGCTTTATTAGTAAATAAGTAATACTTCATCTCAAGGGCAACTTTAATATTGATAAATATGATAGCAGAAAATGTTATTGCGAAGTATGAAACACTTAATGCATCAATGTCTAAATGGAGGTTTGTCTGACCTCTAAAAAATATATCTATATTATATCTCAATTATATGAGGAAATATTATCCTATTCATAATTATTAAATTTTATTTAATAATTTTAAAACTTCGTAACACAGATTTTAGCAATTATTCTCATATATTATCTGTAATGAATTTGATGATTATTTTCATCTGTACTACATATCTATAAAATAAAAAAATAATTTAAATTAAATTAAATGTAAATTAAATATTAATATTCATTTTAATTAAATTAGAATGTAAATTAATTAAAAATTAAAGTAATGTAATACAAGTCAGCACGGTATTCATGAGAAAAAGCTAAGTAATTTTGGTAGATATATTCTTGTTTCTTTTTAAATTTTACTAATTGAATTTGTAGTATTTAATCTTCATTTGTTTGTTTAATCATGATTACAAATCTTATGCCTAAGATAACTAACTGTCACTATTTTGTAGTGCTTATATGTAGATATCTTTCCAAGAATAAAAACAGAATAAACATATTCTAAAAACTTAACAAAGTTTAGCACATTATGAGATTATTAGGATAAATAAATGTGGGACATACTTTCCATAAGTAGAACAAGTCAAACTGAAATGAATACCTTATACTGGTGGTGTAGAATGTTGTGGAAATTGTGTCTAGCAAGAGGCACATCAGTCAGAGTGCCTTAATTAATTATATTTAGCAAATATCATCACGATCACTGAACGACACGTAAATACAACAGAGGTACTCAAGAATCTGAAAATGGCTTCAATTTACGAACATCAAAACCGTATATTTGCCGACTGTTTGAATCTTTCTGAGGTATATCGAACGTGAGATAAACTTTTTACTGCGACGATTTCTCATATAAATGCACTTTCCAACAGCTTTTACTATCACACGGCCCCTACTATATGCAGGTACTACAAACAGTATTAAAAAATATATCTGATGATTGACGTACGTACTCTACGCACAGGGAGCGGTCCAAATGGTATCCAAGATGAAGAAAAAAAGAAATCCTGGTGGTCAAATTTGATCATATAGTACAAAACTCTTCTGTTCAAATTTAATTAAACTGTTCTTAAACCACAAATCACTTCAAAAATTAGAATACACGACAACGAAACGAAACTTAGCGTAGTCTCTCCTCCCTTCTATTAGCTTAGAGTATAAATTAGCCATAGATGATAGAGCTGAGTAGTAAAACATGAGTAGCACAGCCACAGAGGCTAGAATAACATTTTAGATGGGCAAAAATTTAAAATAGCCTGTATAATAATTCTAAATTAATATTATTTTTAAATAAATAAATGTTTAAAACCTCAATGTACTTCATTACCTTTAAGCATCACTTATTACTACCACTAAGCACTATAAAATATATTTAAAAGACACATCAACATAAACCAAAATCTGAATGTTAAAGTAGAATCTTGTTAGTGAAAATAAAATAAAACAGTTTCATTTTCCATCGAAAGCGCGTATCATATCCAAAAATCGCATTTAAGTCCTTACGACATCAAGTCCTTACAAGGATTTTTTAATTTGTAGTATGTGCACATTACTGTAAAAGAACAATAATGTTACCAGTATAGAAAGCTTTACCCAAATATTAGAAAAAAGATTTAGTTTGACGTAAACAAATTACATTATTAATTGTAGAATTCACTTGCTTTTAAGATATTCAGTAGGTAGATATAAACAAAATTTTATCTTATGCTTAATAAGTTACGTACTTCTTATCAATAACAATTTTAGGATAACAATTTTTTTTCTTCCTTTTTTTATATATTTTTATTTTATCTAAACAAAGGTAACTAGGTTGGATTATTAAAAAAACAAATAATACAATTGATCTCATATCCCGTGTGTACAATATAAATACCAAATGTATGATGAATATGAATATATGATAGTCTGTAGTGTACTGTGAACCATGTAGACTGTACCTGTTTTATACCTAATATTATGTATGTTGTGTTGTGACTTGTGTGTGCGTGGTGATTTGTGTTAAATGCTGATAGTAAGAAAATAATCATTAAAAGAGTGATTTTTTCATCAAAAAACTTGTATAAATGTGAAGAAATACCGTGATTTGTGTTATCAAGTGGAGGAAAATCCGTCAAAAGGCGGTAATCATGTTAGTTTATTTGCTATTTGTGGATTCTGGATCTCGTCTCGTCGATGTACCATAAACAAAAATGTCAGCGATCCCGATTTTTTGTTTCACACTGCATACCTCTCGATAAACCATAATTAGATCACTTGATTGATATAAATTAATGTAAGACGCTTTCTCTTAAGGTGGATTATTGTTCAAACAGCGTGCTCTTAACAATATATCGGCCATAATAAACGTGCGTTAATGTGCTTCGCGCCTGTCTACACCCGATCCATCTCATTGTTTATGTATGGAGAGTTAAAACCTGGAATTTTAATCGCATAGTGCGGTGTAATTTTACTACTAAATAATTATAAAGCATTAACGTTTCAATGTAGTCAATGTTTAAATAAGTCTATTCAGTTACAACGAGACAATAATGTAGATCGCCTCTATTTTTAATAATCTTGATTGTACGGTGCAGTAAATGACGTTCTGAAGTGCCCCTCTATTAATTTGTGGGATATGTGCCAATTATTACGCCCGTGACGAAAGATTCTCCACATTTTGTATGTATACAATTGTTATTATTACTGTTGACACTCAATTTTAAAAGTCAGAAATTATGAATATAGACCTCCAAATTATTAATGTTCTGCTATAGGTATTAAAAATCATTTATATTATATTTTTTGTAAATTAAACGAGATACATTTATTAACAAATCAGTAAAATCATAACATTAAGTATTATATATTTATATAGAAGTAATAATGTTTTTTTCAAACATAAATCATTTGTTAATATACAAATTAAACTAATTTCCTATGCTCAATTATGAGTGCAAACATTCATAAGTACTCAATTAAGCAGTATTTGTTTATTATATAATATACAGTTATTCATTGCATTTATACAAATAAATTACAGTTTATACCAGTTTATAATACTTCAATTTATAGCAACACAGGAAAGTTTATAAAAACATACAATTTTATGTTCAAATATTTTTCATAACATTAGAACATATGCATCTAAGCTACTCACTAGTCAAACTGTCATCAGTTGAAAAATCATTCCTATATTTAATCAAGATGTTCTTTTTAAATTAATTTTGCATTAGATCCAAGTGCAATATAATTACCATTAAAATTATAATATGACTCATGTAAGATACTCTAAAAAATATGAATATCAACTATTTTAATTAACAAATATTTAGCAGTCTATCCGGTTACACCTTGAAATGTTTTACTAAAATCATTTATAATTCTCAGTTATGACTAGTTTTTTATCTCTATCCTACGATGGATATCCTCATTCAAATTTGACAAAGCTTATTTGAATGGGATAGTAGAAAAAGGCTCACTATTATATTATACTTGATTTCTAATTGGGCATACTCAATATATTTCCAAAATGAAAGCTTGCAATTCCAAAACAATTGTTCTCAATTAATAAAGACCATTGAGTTGCTGTAGATAAGATAGAAATCAATTAATGTTTATTTGTTGAAGTTATAAGAAAAAACTAAAATATATCACTTAAAAATTATTAACATTTGAAGTTATGGATAATATAATTTTCTGTTTAGTCAAGTTGGCGAAGGCACGTAGGGGTATGATCAAGGAGAAGGAGAAAGGCGGAGGTGCCCGCCTTAAAGATGAACCCAATGACCCAACGGAACCAGGTATTTTCAATATTACATAAACCATTTTTTATGTTAAATAAAAATAACCAACAAACAAAAAGTGCTATCCATGAAAATCACACCAACAGCTGGCTTGGTAAAAAGTCAAATAAAATATAGTCAAAAATGGTTTATGAAAGAAGTAAATTAATATATATTTTTTTAACAAAAGCGTCGATATCACATTTAATGTTACAAGTTAAGATAAATTGTTATAATTCAATTACGTTAATAATTAAAAACTGCTACTAAAGGAATGATTTAAATTCATTAGAGCATTTAATTAACTATAGTACGAGTTCGCGTAGTAACAAAAAAAAAAAACAAAAAACAATATTGAACAAAATGTATTTTAATATGTTTAAAATTTATTTCTATTAAACTAATTGAACATTACTTCTTGAAATAGAAAATGATTAAACTTTGTTATGGTTGAATGGCATAATGCAAAATTATTTATACATATGAAATATATGGAATGACATTATAGCTCCATAAAAGGCAATAGTCGCATTGAATATATTCCAATATGCAATTACTCTAAATAAAATCGATGGCACATACAAAAAATATTTCGATCAAATGATTTCGTAGTATCTAGCTTTAAAGGAATATGATAGAATTTTTGAAAATGGACAATTTAGGTCATGGCTCTCGTCCGCCATCAGCATCACTACCAACACCAGCAGCGTTGAAGAAAGAGCCAGATGAAGGACCCCATAGAGTCAAAATGGAACCGCACAGCCAAGGTAGCGCTGAAGATGGCACCGGTGATTTGGGTGTTGATGCCATCAAGACGGAAATCGACGGCCTAATGGATAGTGATGGTGTGTATCCAATGCTTGTAAAAATTTGACTGTCACGCGAGATTGGTATAAGTATTTGAAGGAATTCATTAGGAAAAGATAGCTTTATAAGATATGATGGGAAAATTGGCAGGATTTTCTGGCAGAAGTATGTTTCGATTAAAAAAAAATAAACCCGCGGGAGAGCCATTCTAAAGAATATGCTAACGCACTAATTGAGCCGGCAGCCGGCTCGACCAAAGTGATATCACGTCCTCAAAGAACAGTCAGCATGAAACCGTACTTCTACTGTGTGTCGCAGAGTGAATGAATATATCGGAGGCGCTTAAAAAATGCCGCTTAAGCGTCGAACAAGTCGGCAACACAACCAATGCGCGGTTGTCCATGGACGGTGGTGTTCTATTATCATATAGGAGATCCACCAGCTCCGTTGTTCGCTATACCATATCATCCTACCATAGAATCTCATCAAGTACCTTGAGTATCTAAATTCTAGACGGTGTAGTATAATGTGATAGTTGTTTGGAATGTTTATGTGTTCAGTTCCGTTATTACAAGTGCTTGAGTCTAAAAAATATCCATTAACCGTTGAAATTGGATCCGAGAAACACAAAATAAGATTATCGAATTGTAGAAATAATAACTCATTTAGAAAATTGGACATATGCAAATTACATTTTGATTTGTTTAGTAGTCCGCGTTTAATTTTGTTATATGTAACAGAATGATATTTGTTACAGTAATGTCAAGTTATAGTCTCGAAACAGGTAAAATGCG
Source organism: Delias oraia (assembly GCA_018230265.1). NCBI lineage: Eukaryota > Metazoa > Arthropoda > Insecta > Lepidoptera > Pieridae > Delias > Delias oraia. The sequence goes on along the minus strand of DWCF01002365.1, from coordinate 3,010 downwards.
TAATCTTTAATTGACCCGATGCTCGATAAAAAAAGTTTCTCGTCTACCTGTGTCCGATTTCTCGGCGCAGTTCATTTGTATCAATAGAACACATCCAAGTAAGCTATTATGACTTCTAGGGCCTATTTAATAGAATATAAATTTCTACGTCATTTTAATAAGTAAACTGTATTACATCGCGTAAAGTTTAGTTTTATGTAGTTATGCTAATTAACTTGGTTTGGTATATAATTCTGAAGTTAAAACTATATAATGATATTTTTGTTGTGAATTTAAATTTTGTTGTTACTTGAATTGTTAAATTTTTTTGGCTTGTTCAAAGCTGAGTAATAAAAATGGTTAAATAGATGAGAGAAGCAAGTAAATATAAATAGTGTCCCTTTTTTGTAAATTACTGTTGGCCATGCGGCCTTTACAACCTCATGCGGAATTCTTTTGTCAAATAGAATAATGGTTACGTAGTTTCCATTCGAGACTTGGTCTCAAAAATATAAAAATTTTAAACGTTTGTTACTTTCCATTCAAACATACAAACAAGTCCTGTTTAAATTACCCCTTTAAACCGAATTTATAACCGAAAAGGTATTTTTTTTATTTTCTCACAGGTGACCCGACTAAATCCCCACAGTGTGACCTTGGAGGTCCTGGCTCCATGAAATCGGAACGACTGTCTTCAGACTCTAACGATATTATAGACCCTCAAACGGGTCTCAGGAGTAACGCGGGCAATATGCAGGTAAGAATTCGTACTATTATTGTTATGTAGGGTATTCAAGAATTTAACAATTTTGTTGAATTTTAAAATGTAACCACTTTTTTGTAAACATGCAGGTACTACCATGTTAAAATGTCTGCCACTGGAAGTAGTCTATGTCACACCTGCTTCTCTGATCGGTGTCTTTAAGATATAAGTTAAACCCAGTTTTACTATGTTCATTAGGGATAAAATCGGAAAGATATTACAAGCAATATAAGAAGAAATCTACTCTGACAGTTACAATAACAATATTAGGTTATATATGTCACAGTCATCTGGTTGGATCCGCTATTTGATTGAATGACGACATTTAGTTGAATGACTAGAAATGAAATAGCGTCTCTCAACGTCCAACTAGTTAGCGGTTTGTGGCATAGCCCTTTGAATAGAACGGACGTAAAATTACCCAAGTTATTGTAATTTAGTTCATTCATTCCCACTGCGGTGTTAGTAGTCACCAAAACGAATATGGCGTCAAACACCTCGCACATCTGATAGCACTGATGGTCTTTTTTGATTAGTTTTATTTTAAATTAACCTTTTCGTAATAAAATAGTGTGGCAGATTGGATTTAACTGTTCCTAACCAAACCTAATCTAAATAACTTTCGGCCTTATATCTTATTCTATAACCACGCTAAATGACGTTCAGTCAAGATGTTGAACGTTACATTCAACAACTTGGCGAGTTGTACTTTAGTCATTCGTGGACGGTCATTCTATCAACTAGCGGATTCAACAAGATGACAGTGACGTATATAATGAACTAGTGGATCCAGCAGATGGCGTTCTGTCCGGTAGGCGGCCGGGATCACTTATGTGACATTTTTAGATTAAATTTCTGCCAATTTAGACAATATAATTTTAAATGATAGCTAAGTGTTAAAACATTATGTGAGCTACCTGCATAACATATTTTTATTTTATTTAAATAAATCAGTATTTTTTCTTGTTTATTCACTTTAGTTATAAAGGTTTACATAATTACATATAAAATATAAATACAGTGTCAACTCCATGTAACGTCTCTCGATTTAACGACAAACTCCCTAAAGCGTCGAAATAAATTGGTTTTAGTTGGTTTAGCTTGTCTTCCATCCACCTTTTCTTCTCTCGATTTAACGACAACTCTTTATAACGCTATAAAATGCACAGTCTCTTCAGTGTCGTGAGTTTACACTGTATATGCTACCCGTTGCGTATTTGTAGAACCATCTAAAGGTCACATTTCCACCATACCTTATGTTGGTGTAACTCTAACAGTGTTTGCAACTAACTTCAAAATGGCTCGAAAATGGGAAAATTTAGCCGTGCTACGTGCCCTTTCTTATATTTCGGCCAATTTACTTAAAAGCCCGTATTATTCTGATGTATAAGCTTATTTCTTTAAAATCATTCTTAAAAAGTTTCGCGTTTACAACATTAGTAGGATTTACTCAAAAATAGTAAAATGCAATTATAGGACGGCAATCAGAACTGTCGAAATCCAAATGGTCCAGAGGGTATGGGTTCGTGTCGTATGGGTGGGTCAGGCCCTATGGGTCCAGGTGTATCGATGGGACCCATGTCCAGTGAGGCGCAGACATTACCTTCCAACGTCATCAGCAAACAGTCTGGGAGCATGGAGGTAACATATGCTGTAGCTTAAAATAAACCTATATAAAAAACATAGTATTTTCATAAAGCCTATATCTTGATTCAGAACATTTTATCATCGGAACTGGATTAGATATGTAATTTTATGTATATGATTCAAGTAAAGGTAATTATACTCTTTCTAAAGACTTGCATTGTTACGGTTTAGGTAAATATTACGTAAATATCTCATATTTTCTTTTCTCTTAATATATTTCCAGTTAGTTGTTACGGCTTTAGTGTTTTGATAGGAAATCTTATTAATATGTTTATTTTCCCAGCAGCAAAGTCAAATTTTCGTCTTCTCAACTCTACTCGCTAACAAAGCAGCTGAGGCAGTCATCTCTGGTCAGAATCATTCAATCATTGCTTATCATTGCGCTCAACCCAACACGAAGAAGTATCTTGAGGTAGGCTATTATAATTTAGATCATTATCATCATCATTTCAGCCGTAGGACGTCCTCCTTGGACCTCCATGAATACCTGTCGGAGGGGACCCGCATCCAGTGTCTTCCGGCGACTATAAGGTCGTCTGTCCAGCGAACTAAAATATTGTTACGAATGGATTGTGCATACATATTTTCAATTTTGTAAGCAAATAAAGAGTTTGTTCAAAC
>DWCF01002364.1:0-24372 GCA_018230265.1 Delias oraia | reverse complement strand
GGAGTCTCGCTGCGAGATAAAATCAGAAATGAGGTTATCCGCAGCTGAACCAAAGTAACCGACATTGCCCGCCGTATAAGTAAGTTGAAGTGGCAATGAGCTGGCCACATCGCTCGATGAACCGACAACCGATGAGGAAGAAAGTTTCTCGAGTTGCAACCGCATACCGGAAAACGCAGAGTGGGACTTCCCGCCACGCGATGGAAAGACGATCTCACGAAGGTCGCGGGAAACCGCTAGACCCAGATCGCTCAAGATCGTAACAGATGGGTGTAACAGCGTAACGTGTAACAGCGTCTTAGGGGAAAGCCTATGTCCAGCAGTGGACTTGATAGGCTGATGATGATAACTAATATTATTTAGAGATAAAGTTTGCGTTTGTGATGTTGTAGTAGATGATCTCTGGTTCTACTGAACCGATCTTGAAAATTCGTTTACCAAAGGAAGTGCACTTGAGAGCTTAATGGATTTAAGTGTAACATGAAGCGAGAGGTATCGGGTTCGAATCCCGGGTCGGACAATTATTAATTAATTTGAATTCTAGAGAAAAATTATAGATCTTAATAATGCATATAAAAAACTGCGCGACAGCATACATCTATTATATTTATATGGTAAAACAACGTTTGCTGAGTCAGCTAGTAGAAATAGAAATTTGCACCGATTTTATGGTGCTAGATATTTCAAAATTATCACCATAAATTTGACGATACGATCGAGTTTTCACCATAATTAAAATTTGAATCTGTAAGAGATGAATTGACACACTAATTTCTCTAAGGCATGTCCCAAATATCTTATAGGCACATAATTTGCACTATAGATTGCTCGTGAAAGTGACATGACAAGCAATTTGGCAAGCGCAACATGGGAATTACGATTTAGTACCGAAAAACTGGTACAATCAGTTTTGGCAAGCATTTACTTATGAATGAAGTACGAAACATCGGATTGCATCTTATTTTAAATCAAGTGATTCAAAGCTTTCATTGCCATGAGACATCACAGGTTTCTTATGAATAATAACTAAGAAAATATACAGCAGGTCCTTATGTATCAAATTGTTGTTTAGTTGTACTGGCCCATTTATATCTCCTCTTTGGTTAGGAATGCCAATTTAATACATATATAAAAATATACATTTATAGACGGGTAACAAATTAGTCGAATTCGAATATATAACTCATTCACTGTATTCCCGGACCTGACTCCAACACAACTTTTTTTTTTAATTTTGAACTTCTTGTCTGGGGAAAGAATTCCATTCTGATGACGCAGTTCAAATTCCCTCAAAAGGTTTTATTGTTTGCTGTCCGAATGCCCAAAAAGCCGGCATCACAACCAATGCGCGGACTACTGTGTTCATGGGTGGCGGTGTTTTATTACCATATATCAGATCCCAGGTGGATCCGTTGTCCGCTATATAATAAAAAAAATTCTTCAATTCAGAATTAATTTAAGATTGACTTAAAACCTCAAACTTCAATTTGAATTATGATTCGACCAACACAAACTAATCCACAATTGAGCGTTTTACAAGGTAACTTGTGCCGTGCAACACAATTATGTGGAATCACCTGCCTGTATAGTTTGGAAATACCACTTTCCAAACTAATACAACTAAAAAAGACCGTGCCTATCTCAAAAGGCCGACAATACAACCGCGGCCCTGTAAGAGCTGTTCTTTCCATGGGCGGAGGAAAGCCTATTATAGATAAGACTTCTGCTCGTTTGCTTCCGTTTTCAAAAAAATCTTACTTGGCTATTAATAGATTCGTCGACAACATCATCATTTCGTGGGTCCGGTGTCAGCAGGAGTGTCCTGAACTCCCCTTCATGCTGAACTGAGAATTGCGGCTGCAGTAATGGTGTGCTGCGCGGAAGAGATTCCGGTCCCCGCCAGGCGTTGCCAGGTTTTGGGCTTGGTGTCCTAAAAAATAGATCAGAATTAAAAATCGCAGCATTTAAATTTTAAAACATTAATTTTTTAACAAATTTTCGCCTTTACACCATTTTTACGACATTTTAAAAGAAATATTACATTAAATAAAGTGAAACAGTGTTAAACAAGCAAGTATTTATAAAGATACATTGAATCTTTGTTGACTAGTGCGAAGATGACATGCTGAGATTAGATCAGGTTTGAAAAGATTTTCATTTTGTATAGAATCAATATAATAAAGTAACATATAAATTACTTCTATTTTATAAAGCATGCATAAAAGAAGATAAACATTTACTCTGTATAACAATTTTCATGAAAATTGCATTAAATTTGCATTTACAAGTATGAAAAAACGCACACAGATATGTTTTGATATAATTTTGATACGAAATTATGTATGTTATACTTGTATATAATGTAAATGAACTATTATGAAAGTTACTGTAGTGACTTCCCTTACCTAAATGGTGGTGGGACAGAGTTTTGTACCGGAGAGCGTTGCGCAGGCGCGCCCCTTGGCCCTTCACGCTCAGAGTCCCTAAGGGATTCATTTCATTAGTAAAAGGAAAGTAAGGCATATTTTTATTATACCTTTTTAAATTATCACTTGAGTATATCAACTGGAGGGGAAGATCGTAAAGATTTTATGTGATAGTACATAAGCTTAGGACGAGAAGCGGTAGGCGTAAAAATATTAGAAATAAATCATAACTATGCACTTATAATGTTTATACTAAATAGTAAAGTTTATTAAAATATAAAACTCTTAATATAGTAAGTTATAGAAGTAAATCTTCATTATTTTAAACTGACGACTCAGACCGCATCATTTTATATTGAAACGATGCCAATTGAAGTCGAATCTGTTAATAAAGACATATTTGTTAAATATTACGTATAAATATAATATTAAATAAATACATAATATATATTCAGCTTCTATTACTACATAAGTAATTAAGAGAAAATACCAAAGCTACATAACAATACTGATATATAATAATGAACGTAATAATTTGTTAGTCGCCTATTAAATATTTGTAAGCAAAATAATATATTAAATGAGATGCATAAAGTTTTATATGCAGACGACATCAACTCTTACTCATAAGTGTAATAAAAGGATGGTGTCAGTCGACCGTAGCTTGGCGTAGGACTGTAGTAATGTGGGCTTGAGGTGCTCCTAAATAAAGTTTATACGAAAAAATCACTTCTTACTTATGTATAAGAATACATACTTGTATTATCCAAAACCTACATACCTACGGAACGGAATTCAAAATTGTAATTGCATCAGATCTTTCGTTGTTCTGTCTTGTTTTTGCAACAACAGATGTCCCTAAGCTAAAGAGTGACTAATTGTTTAAAATGGCGAATCACAGTTTAGAAATAAAATGATAAATCTAGACGACATTTGCGGATCTTAACTAAACTAAGCATATTTAAGGATCAAAATCACTTTAAATTCGATTTAGTTCCAATAATGATTAAAAGTTATTAATGACCCTTCATCATCATCATCGTTTCAGCCGTAAGACGTCAACTGCTGGACATAGGCCTCCCCCTTGGACCTCCATGCATAATAATCATAAATAACCCTTATTTTTTTAATTATTAAAATTTACCCTGTGAATTAGAGCACTCATACGCAACCAATTCGTATTAGTAATTTTTTAAAATACGCTCAAGCGGTCACGTTTAGTTGCCTCCATATCGGTTACTCATGTGTAAAGACATAAAATTCACTGTCATTAAACTGAACTTTTGTTCGTTCTTGTAGAAATATCTTAATTATAAAAACGAAATAACATGATGGCAATATTATTACAGAAATAAACTATTGTACTGTAACTATCTGTATCTGTACTGTAATAACATTAAGTTTTATAACTATCAAGCTTTCATTGCTACAATTCTAAAATGAATTCATATATATAATACAATTCTAGAATTCTCTAGCTATTTGGAATCTAGTACGCGAATAACACTGTAATTAGATCAAGGATCGCGTCAAACGACATCCGTTAATTTCATTTGAGTCTTCAATTATAATTTAGTAAATAGATGCCGGATAGGACAACGGAGCAGTCAGGTATAACTAAAGTAAGAGATCAATAAGCCGCCAATGGACAACAGTTTGGTTGGGTTATTGGCTTTTTACGTCGCTTAAGCGGTATAATTTAACGGGCCTCCAATATCCTCACTCAGCGAAACACGATACAAGTACTATTTCACGCTGGTTTTCTCTGAGACCGTTGCATCACTCCGAGTAAATCACAAATTAAATTTTATTCAGATGGGGATTGAACTCGGTACTCACGACTTCTTGATAGCTCATACGTATCACCTCGAATAATTGTGCATTTTTAAGGCATTTTGTGCCGCGCGTCGAAACTCTGTGGAATCAGCTGCCAGCAGAGGTATTTCCAAACCGATACGAATTAGGGACCGTCAAAACCATGTGCGTACCTATCCCTGAAAGGCCGTCAACGCACCTGCAGGTGATGAGGGTATCCATGGGCGGAGGGCCGCTTATTCTAGGTGAACCTCCTTCTCGTTTTCATAAAAAAAACTTACAAGACCAACCATAGGCTTGAGGTTGTTAGAAATCTAATCAGTTCCAAGTTCCAATCAGTTATATTATGAGTAAATAAACGCTATTATTACCTCTGAACGACGAGTTTTATTTGATTTTTGGCATTTTTGAAAAGGTTCTGGGCATCTTCGTGTCGAAGGTCGCGCGCATCGTAATCGTCGATCTTGGCGATAATGTCGCCGCGCGTCAGGTCGCGGCCGGCGGGTGTGCCAGGAGTTACCTGGAATGATAATTTATATTATAAACTGATGATCTAGACTATTCGATCTATTTTCATTTGGAAAAGCTGTGCAATTACCAACGAAACAACTAGGTGGATTAAAATCTTTGAATCCTACTTATGTTATAAACGCGAAAGTTATTAACTATGGATGGATGGATGTTTTTTGCCGTTTCACGCAAAAACTACTGAATGGATTTTATTGAAAATTTACAATAATATAGCTCAAATATCAGAATAACACATAGGCTATAATAAATAATGATATTATGTAAATTGGCCGAAATATTATAAAAAGTGTCACATAAATCGGAGTCAGTAGCGTACCGGGCAGAACGTCTGCTGGGTCCACTAATTAATTAATAAATCTACTTGCATTAAAATAAATTAAAATTGATTTTAATTCTAAACTTAATATATTAAGTAGTTCAAAGTATTTCAGTTTTTAGATACTTTTTTGAAATTCGTCTGATGTAAACTTCTGCTTCGATAAGTATGTAACTGATTTCTTATATTTTCGCTTTTATGACTAAATGGTAACAATTTTGCAAATTATGATGATATTTATGTAACAATAGAAAATCAAGCAAGAATATAATAAGAGTTCTATGTGACATGCAGTTTAAACCATGAACCACTTTAACCAAAGACAAACAGAAAGAATACAACGAATGATTTAGACGTACTATAAAACCTAACCGCGCAAAACCCTCCTGCTAAGCGTGGCGATTTTGGCAAATACCCCCATGGAAATCCGAAAGGTAGGCTTATGTCCAGTAGTGAAAGTCCTACGGCTGAAATGATGATGAAGATACGTACTATGTGAGAGATATAAAAATAACAATATTTTGAACTGTAAGTATAGCTAATAGATATTCTTGTACGTTTCCAAGTATTTAAGCTATACAAATTTTACGAATTGTAAAATTTGTCACATAAACAATATGTCGTTTGTTATGTCAGAAAATTTGTGGGCGTTCGAAGACAGCGCTGGTCACTAACGACATTAATGCGAAAAAAAGATCGTATGAGCAATGCTATGTCATAATGTGTTACACCTGTGAGAAGGTTGAAAAACTGTAGTCCGTGACATTCTTTATTATGAGATAGGTCAAGATTCTCTAAAAGAATTCTTTTTTAATACACAAAGCACATTCGAAAAAGTATAGGCCTATTTTTAATTTATCTGTATATTCTGTAAAAAAATATCTTGAATTTAAATTTTTTCTCCGAATCAAATAACTTTTTTATATGGACATGGAGCATAGCGGACAACGGAGCAGGTTATGCCCAACCGCCTATGGATAACCGCTCCACAGTCCACGCATTAGTTGTGATGCCGGCTTATTACGCCGCTTAAGCAGCATTTTTAAGGGCCTCAGATATAGGCGTCACTCTGCGAAACACAATACAAGTACCGTTTCACGTTGAGTATACTGAAAGCCCGTGGTATCATTTCAGACGAGCCGACACAATTAGTGCGTTCACATATGCTTCAGCGTTACTCCCACGGGTAACTTAAAGAATTGAGAGAAAGTATCAAGATCACATAAAATATCGGTTTTAACAGAATTAATTAACGATACCGTTCTATGCAACCAAAGATTATTTGTCCTATTTTGTCCATATAATCTATAATTATTTTAGTCTCTATCCATATAACATATAAGCTACGTATAAATGGGAGCGGAAAGGCCTAGACGTTAATGGCTATATGACCTTGAGCGTTGTTGGGGGAGGTTTGGATGATATGCAGTGAGCTGGCGCGTGGCCAAGCTAAATGCGGCCGCAGATGTCGTGCCAACCGTCACTAACACTTTTCTTGAAAACAACTATCGACCCGATAAAGGCCGACACATAGAGGGCGATATGTGCGAATCCATCAAGACTCAATGGCCAGGACGATACCCGAAACACAAGAGCAACTAGACTGTTACAACCCCTGAACATTTTGAACGCACATTACAAGGTGTTAAGGCTCGACATTTAAGAATTGGCTTTTTAGGACTGAAAATTATTGGACGTAAAGAGACGTGTCTCTTGTTTTTTTTGTCCGTTTCGTTGAGCGAGTGAATATATCGAGAGACCCTTAAAAATGCGGTGTAAAAAGCCGGCAACACAACAAACGCGTGGAATGTGGCGTGGTTCGACATGGGCGGTTGGTCATGACCAATTTGCTTCATTGTCGGCTATGCTGTCCATAAAAAAGTTATTAAATCATTAAAGGACTTTAAATAGGGTAAAACCTCCTTTTTCACCATTTGAAAAAGTATTACATACCAAAGTAGACTGTTTTTTTTAATAGGTACGTTCAGTTCATCGCGTGCGCATGTTTTACGTCATGCCGTCTCATGAAGTAATGACGTTATTATGCTATGAATATTTCAGTGGAAATTGGCATTAGCTCTGAGGTCAATCCACTAAGGTCAAGTCAATTTTCATCACAATTCATGCATTAATTATTTTTCTAAATTTAACTATGTATTTGAATATATTATTATATTGATCTAATTTAACCGTGGGAGAACCATGCTGAAGCATATTCTGTCGCATTAATTAGGCCAGCTCGTCAAAACTCATATCACCTTCTCACAGATATATGTCCTATGTTTTTATGTATAAAAACATTTTAAGAAAACGAATTGTGATAATATTTATTTCTTACTGAACTAACTGGACTTGGATTGTTGATAGAGTCTTGACACTTAATTTCAATAAAATTTAATTAAAAAAGTAAAATTCAGCTCAACTAAACCGCTTTAGGATGTACACACATCCATTACGATCTGCCACTCATGTTATATCAGAATATTTGTTAATGTATCGATTAGAATTAATGCACTTATCATTTGACCTTCGCTCCCATATTGCGGTTACGTTATGTGAACAGCCTTGATCTATTTCGTTGGTTCCCATCAGACTTCCTTCTGTTAGTCAACACTTTTAGTAATTACATCATAACCTAATTTCAATCTATATTTAAATCTAAACTAAATAAAACACCTATGAACCTTAAAAGCTGTTACTAAATGTCGGAGAAGTGTTTTAAATTTTCCGAAACGATTTCAATTAGCAGACACGAGCCGGTTTATTTTCAATACACCGAGTTATTTTCCTTTTAAAAAGGTCAATAACCTTTGTATTTTACTTACGTTTAAAGTTGCTAAGAATATTTCTTAAAAAAATAATTTAAAAAATTCATGAATAAACGTTTAATCAGATTTTGCTATGATTATGAAAGCTTGTTATAATTTCAAAAAATCCGATATGGCTGGAACGGGAAAACAGCATGTAAAATTAAGAATTTATTATTAAAAAATAAATATGTAAACATTCTCGCAACATATTTTTTAAAGCAATGTCTTAAAATTTCATGATTTTGCGGCAATTTAGAAGCAAAGCGATGTTTTAATCTTTAGCTATAAAATTTTCACCTTTACTAAACGATCGAATACACGTGTTACGCCACATACCTATATATATGATAAATCTGTTGATACATATAAAAAATAATACTAAATTTTTTTGTTACGCGACCTAGCAGACATGCCCTAAATCTAGTCTAGATGTATAAATAAACAAGCCGCCGATCGACACAGCACTTAACAACGCTGAATCACGCTTCTGAAAACAATTTTATTGCTTTTCTTTGATATTTCAAGGTTCCATATCTCAGATGAAAATCGATTACTATTACTATGAACCATATTATATATTATTTTTATTACCCATAAGGGTACTGATTCTTTCTTGCTGCCTCTTATTTAAATTTAAGTTTATATAGAATAAATATATAGAATAAATATAAAATAATAGAATTAAAATTTTATACAACATGATAAATACTTAAATGTATTAAGACTATTACTTATATTTATTGATAGAAAATATAGATTTTATTGGTATTTTTCGATTAAAAAATCTAGATAAAGGTGGTAATGAGAAAAGTAACTTTTAAACTGAAAAGTACGCTGGTATATATCATAAAAATTAAAAATTTACTTAATACAAACAGTTATAGGTACGTTTCTATATAAAAAAATATTAGATATTAACCACACAACTTACATTTTTCATTAACAATTATAGTACAAATATACAAATGGATCTAGGGAATTTTTGACACTTATTTTTTTTTAATTAATTTTTATTATTAATTATATTATTTAATTAATTTTTTTTTAATTTGAATGTTTGAAATACAATCAAAACTTATCGTTGTTAACACAAGCGCATGATAATAAATGACAATAAAAATAGATGCCATGAACTTTAGAAAAATGGCGAAAACAAACATCCCAACAACGTTTTAATTGTATAGCGACCGGCGGAAGCTCAAAGCTATTTAGGACAATGAAAAAAATTCTGTGACAAGTGTCAAATGTGTGACCAATTTAGTTTAACTAGCCACAATCTAAACATTTCTAGCTCTTTAATTAAAATGATGTCTGTGTGAAGCGCAGTCAGTGATGTTTGTTCTTAAATAAAGTATTTTTGTGAAGTATTCGCTAAGCCGTTTTAGACTTTTTGAATAAAAAGTAAAATTTTAAAGAAAATTTCAAGTTTAGTTGTAATAGATAAACAATACAATCCCTCAACAACACCGGTTTGTTTACATGCCATTGTTGGCGTATTCGTACCCGGGTAACGATGAGTGGGGTTGCTAGATCAGCGCCACCCACAAGCCGAAGGCCCCAGTTCGTGTCCCGGGTTTCTCGCCTCAGGGTCACAACGAAAGTATGCAGACGCCCCATATCTATGGGTTATGCACTGCGCGGGCGCACCTCTGCGCGAACTATCGAGCACGGCGGTGCAAAACGTTGTGTGGGCAAAATTAGCTTCACCACAAATCACAACCTCCCCTCCCTCCACCGCCTAACCCTCAATCGACCCAGTTTAATACGGAAGTTCTAAAACATTTCCCGTGATGCAATTCTGACGGATAATAAACTTTACATCGAGTAATATAATATTTCAGCATTGTACCTTCGTCAAACTTTTACCGAATACACAGAGCACTTTAGTCCATGAAAAAGATGAAGCTGAAAGCTATCAATAATTATAAGTTTCATTATAAATCTTACAGCATACCGCAATACCACACTCTACTTTAATATAAGATTCAGATGGAATTACTAATGATACTTTAAGATTATTTAATATTTCAAAGAAGCTTTATCTTATTCAACCTGTGTAATGAAACGACAGAAACAGTTAAATATCACAGTTAAATAAATCGAATGTGCTGCGTAAAACGTAGATTGATTCATGACGTGCATATAATGTAACATTATTAATAGATCATTAATCATTTTGAAGGTGCAGACACATTATTTGGCTAGCATCATCACCTTGTGTATTTGTAGCAAGGTCTGATATATGGTATGGTATGGTATTTTCTCTTTATAAGGAATAAAACAAATTAATTACTCCCTATTATTAATTAAGTTTAAATCTAAAATACGGTGTTTTAATTGTATTTATCTCCATTATAACAGTAGAAAAACAAGGTTTGCGAATGCAAAGCTTACGGCTTATAAGCTACGAGTTTACTAAAGCTTTTTTATATCAAATCTATCCAAATATAGAATGCACTTAACTATATCTTTATATATATTATTATTACCTTTATAACATAAAAATATAAATTTATAGTACATAATTAAAAGACTCACTTTCTTTCGGGAATAATTCCTTGCGTCGTCATCAGGATCTGGTCGTTGGTGAGGCACGCGCCAAAACGGAGGTCGCTGATACATGGGCATTTCTTAAAGAAATAAAAACTTATTAAAGAATTTGCATTGAATTTATAAATTCATAAACAGTTTATCGGCAGCCGCGCGGTATTCGTCAAGATCAAAGATTTGCACCCACTTCGAATATGTTTTTAAGATCGGCAAAGAATTTTAATGTTGGCAGATTTTGCAATAAAAAAACGGGATTATATAACTTATATACTGTATATTTTCAGTAATTTTACAGATAACAATATTTTGTGTGTTAATGTGCTTTGAGAATTTATGTCCGCTGGAGTTTTATAATTAAACCATATCGTTACCCATAGTTAGGTGTAAACGATTTCCAAAATGGTATGTTACTAGGATATGAATTAAACAGTAAAATATCCATGAAATGATCTTTAACTGATCATAAGATGACTTTACATATTAAATTCCTTTATTTTATTGTGATACCGGCTTCCGTATGGTGTACCGTCCTTGATACATGTTTATGTCGTTTTTCTTTGTCAACTGTCGTGTATGTTAAAACTCACCAGAGGGCGTCCTAACTCTTCGTAAGCCGGCCCAACAGTGTAGGCTTGATCCGGGCAACAAAACAATGTCTATTTTTTGCGTCGAACGCGCGAGACGTGTAGCCTGGCGTGATTTACTGACGGACTGTTTCTGGGCCAATACGAAAATCGCAATTCTTCCGATCGGTTCAATGCTCTTATGAATGGATCTAGGATGGATAAATCACTGCAATGGTACCGTATTATTAGCAAACTTGGAATAGAAGCATAAGCTAAACACAACACGCTTCAATAGATGTTTGTTAGTTTTCCTTTTTACATTAAAACTATATTTCAAAGCAATCTACCTACTGTTAACTGTGTTTAGGCATTTAACTATTTTCTCTAAGCTTTAAGACAAGCTAATTTTTAGATTCGATTGACTGAACGTTAAATTTAAATGAACTTATACAAAAATCATACTTTTCTCTTAATATACTTCAACATTTATTATTATGTAGGTAAATATAAAACATAACTAGGAAATCAATACAGCAAATATTAAAATCTAGAACCACTGAGATAGTAGTATATACCGAATGACTAACGAATAAAAAAGTTGGTTTCGTACAATATCTGAAATTTAAATTAATAGTGTACATTGTATATCTCATAAATTCACATCTGTCACCAACTTGCAATTTGGTCAACTAATTAATTACATACACATACTTTTAATAATTGACACAACCTAGAAAACCGGCCGCTCGAATAAAAAGTAACCTTAATAAATTCTTACTAGCGAGCTTTTGATCCAATGTTCGCCGTCGCTTAACGAGTATGGTCTATTTTGAGATTTTATGATTAGACACAGACATACAACATTTGTTTAATATTATGTACAAATATTGTGTTGACTGTTATAAAGAACTTTCAATTGCTTAAAACAAGTTGTTTTCTTTAAAAAGTAATTTTCTCCTCACAATTGAAATTTAACGTATTTCATTATAAGTTAATATCACTTGTTAGTTATTTATTGATACATATTAAAGGCTAATGTATGAGAACGCGAATTGTAAAACATAAAAACCTAATAGATATAAATAAAATATATCAAGTGTTTACATTGTGTAATAAGAGAAACTTTAACAGTCCATAAGCAAATTTTAATAAACAATCAATCCTAAATCTAATACAGGAACTCAACAAATCTTTAAAAATAAATAGACAAAATACATATAAATGACACATTTTATACAAAATAAACCATTTAATAAATTAAATCAAAACAAATACAGGAATACTTTATGATTTAATACCGTATATGTCTTTGATTTTCTTATATTTGAGATTTGAGATACAATATTTGATTCAAGTCGAATGAAAATTGCATTATTGACAACATACTATCACGAGACATAAGTATCTTAGAATTAATGACCAGAGATAAGTTATATGTAGAATATTTCAACTAACTTATGTATTAATAACTCCTTACAAACCTTACCTGAAACCTACATATAAGACTGCTACTAAAAGTAGATAACTGATTAATCAAGGCAACAACGTATATAATATAATACATTTTTTAAAGGCAATAACGGCTTATTATTTCATTATATAAAACAAACACATTGTACTACTTTTTACTTAATTAAAGGGCTGTTATGCTAAGACGCTTATCTCTATGTCCGCTAACGACTGTTTAATGACAAAGATAAAAAAAAAGACTAATTAAAATAGCTACATCATCTCCATACAAATTTCTAACGTAATTCGAGAATTAAGCCTTTTTACACTGTTCCATAGAGCCTGTAAATCGAGAGTAGAATACTCCATATAGCTTTACTATTATTACTTAAAAATAGTAATGTTTCTATACATTTCAATCTATGATATTGTATTCCAAACAATGCACAAGCTTTTGTCATTTAAATTGTAATTGTGATAATATTTCAGAAGTTTAAAAGTCCCATATTAAGAAGATGCTAAAACACTCTTACTTTCATTTAAAATCAATAATAATTTTATGTATACACATTATGCAAAGAAATAAAATCAGACGATAGGAGAAAAACTGAAATAATACCAATATGAATTATAACTGAAATATTACAAAACAGTTACGTAAAGCTATAGATTTGTTGGAATTTAATATTGAGCGGATGTCAGATTTAACTTATTCTTTAATTTAAATAGAGTTTGAATTGCTTTAAAGAAGTGGTACTGAGAACCACTTTCAAAGAAAACAGTTGCTGCTATAATATGGCAATAGAAAAATGATTTCACTTATTGTGATAGAAGTATTAAAAGTCGAGTAAGGCCGGTTTAGTGTCTCTAGCGCATTTGATAAGCGAATACATCAACTTAACGAAGCCCGTATCCTTTGGTTTCTCGAGACCTCGCAGGAGTCTGTTCTTCATGACGGCAACAAACTCGCGATTACTCAGCTGTCCGTCCACTGTTGATGAATTTATATTAAATATCATTTTAGCTATATATAATTACAATATTTAAAATTAGCGAAGCGAAACAATTCGACACAATCCAAGATTATTTGGAGGCAAACGAGTACTATGTTATCTATGCTCATCTATGTTAAGCAATGCTCCGCCTATGGACATGGGTGCCTTGGCGGCCTTTAAGTGATAGTTACGCTCTTTTTTTTAAAGTCTCCAAGCCGTATTAATTTGGAAAGAACTCTGCAGACAGCTGATACTACACAGCGGTGGTTTAGTTTTGGACCGACAAACATCTGTATTAACTACATCCGTATTGGATAAAACTTTGAAAATACATATTTATAACGGCTAAAAGTCAATCAATGGGCGACCATCTACGAGTACGAGTACGTTCATAAGTTTTCGCTTCACATAAAACAGTATATAAAATAAATAACACAACAGAGTCGATGCCGATTCCTCACTGCTAATTTCCTTCTGAATCGGTGGTACGTTCTAAAAGCTTCATTGAAGTCAAAATTGAATAAAAATATTTGACTTTGATATACATAGATAATAAAACTTACTATTTTCATCAAAGATCGTAAAGACCACGTTTATAACGTGCGGGTCTAAGTCAACGTGGGCGACGGTTTTGGCCACGTGCCGCAACGTAGGTTGGTCTATGGAAGCGCCCGCTATGTGGTAAAAGGTCAGTGCTGTGTCCACGTCGTTGATATTGTTCAGGAGATGGAAGAACTTCAGATAGTCGTCCTTTGTTATACCCACGCCGTGGTCACGGAACCTATAAATATTTCGTATTATTTTTTCGTAATTGCAATTGCTATGATTTTATGGAATAGCGGATAACGGAGCAGGTGGGTCTCATATTCGGTAAGAGAACACCGCCGCCTATGAACACAGCACCACTGTCCACGCGTTGGTTTTGTTGCTTTTAACACAACTTAAGTGGCATTTGAAAGGGCCTCCGATACCATCACTCACTCAGCGAAATGCAGTAGAAGCACCGTTACCAGTAAAACTACTATTTCACGCTGAGTATTCTGTGAGCTCGTGGTATCACTTCGGACGAGTCGGCCCAATTTAGTGCGTCTACATATACTTCAGCATGGCTCTCTCACGGATACGACAATATTAACACACTCACCCGGCCACTGTCAGGCCCTTCCAGAGACAAAATAAATTATAAATTAAATTTAAATGTCCGGACCGGGATTCGAAGCTGTTACCTCTCACTTCATGGTAGACTTATTCAACCACTTAGCAACGAGGCTCTCAACTGTGTTAGTAAATTGAAACAACCAAAAAAATTGTTTCTTTTGTGTGGCAACATTGTTATTCATCACTCTCTCTCTCGTGTCTGCCATATTATCAAAGGTTGCCGAGTATTTGTTATGTAAAATAAATAAAGTTAATTTAATATGCTTTAATTATTTACCACAACCACGAATTTTATACCTTTACTATCAGTAGCAGGGAATATTAAAAATTGTTTAATATTTAATTAATATTTGAATAGATCTTTTGGTACAAATTCTATTATATAATTATTCTAATATATGTATTTTTCGGTTCGTATACATAATTAAATACACACGATTTTTTGACGCGTTTCAGCATTCTGGCCTTCTTCTTGGCAGGGTAGCCGGCATAAGCCAGCAACAGTTCAGCGAAGTCAGCTTCCGTTATACGACCGTTCTCATCTAAAAAATATATTATAAGCTGCTATTTTATTTGTATATACTAAATGCCGGCAACGCAACCAAAGTGGATTTCGACAAGGTTACTGCTTTATTGCCTTCTATAGATTAAAAAATAAATTGATTAATACGAGTTGCATATTAGTTTAGTAATTTTATTTATTTATTATACTTATTAACACAAAAGAATATACTAGAAATTCTTAATCTATTCCAGGCATTTTATTAACTTCAATCCATTTGGCCTAATACTAAATAGCTTCATTCTAATTGCAAATTTTCAAAATAATACCTCCTAGTAATATTCAAAATAGAAATGATAATTTCCAGGGATCTATTGAAAATTAACTATTAGATATTATATGATATCCAAAACATTATATATTAATAGTGTTACTGACGCTTTTCACTTCGTAAATACATATCTTAATATAGAACGGGCAGGCGAGTTTCTTTATAGTAAGATATCACCACTGCCCTAAGAAAACGAGCCGCAATCCACAATTCTGTAACAAGAGCGTTCAGCCACGAGGCACTTAAAATTATGTTTTTTATTTAATTATAATCGCGGCTAACACAAACCGGTTTTCCTATTAAGTTTACATTAATTAGTAATTAGATCTAGTATTAAGACTTAACTACTAACTAATGTAGTTACATATTATATTAATTATGAAAGAATTTTACCTGGTTGTTTCCTTTGAAATTCTAAAGAGAGGATTTCCTTTTGCAATTGCTGTTGAAAGTCTAAAAACTTCTCGATAGTCAACTTTTCGTTTAGCTGTGGTCCAAAGAAGTACGTAGTCAGTGCTGAGTTTATTCCCTGAAAAGTAAATTTAATAATGTATAAAAAAGGTACCACAGATATAATTAAGTCAGTGCTATGAGAAAATGGCATTACTGGTTATGTGAACAATTAGGGTAGGAAGTAGAACGTTAAACAGGAAAATCAGTGGCACGCTGGTCGGGGTAATTTAAAAAATAATTTGATTTTTTAAGGAGACACAGCAAACGAGCAGGAGGATCAACTAGGATAAGCTGTTTTCCGCCCATGGACACAGAAGCTCTTGCAGTCGCAGATGCATTGCCGGTCTTATAATTTGGCCTTAAATTGTAAATTGCTGGCGGATTTAGGTCTAGTGCCTATTATCCTTTGGTAATTTATTGATTTTTTTTCAAAAGGGAGGCGAACGTGCAGGAGACTCACCCCTAGGTGAATCCTAGATTGAGCTGGGCCGCGAATGTGTTTACGGCCTATAAAGCTTTGTAATGCCAAAACGACAAACTACACAGAAATTACACGTCCAACATAAGACGCAATAATCCAAGAACAAATCTATAACAATTGCAATATCAAAACTTTTAGTCTGACAGCAAATTAAGTCAACTGTGATCTAGCTAGCTGCAAAAATATTACCACGATATGAAGCTGTGTAAAATGTAGATTATCAAATCTATAAGAATGTTTCTCTTTTTCCAGTTTTTTTAGGCATCAAATCTAGGACTACTTTCTATGTATATCATTGAAATCAACATTTAAAAACGTTACATTTTAAGTGGTACTAATATTATAAACACGAAAGATTAGAAGTATAGATGGTTGGATGTTTGTTACTCTTTCACGCAAAAACTACAGAACGGATTTTAATGAAACTTTGCAATAATATAGCTCATACCCCAAAATAACACATATACTACATCACTATAAATCCATGTCAATGCCAATGCCAAATCATGGATTTATAGTGATATTTTGTAAATTGGCCAAAATATAATAAAAACTGTCACGTAAGTCGGACGCGGTAGTTGGTGTACCGGGCAGGACAACGTCTGCCGATTCCAATAGTAAGTAATATATAAATACGAGAACAAATACAGGTGTTTGTGTACTCATCCAACTCCAATACCTAATAATATTTTTGGAATTACACATACAACAACAACATATATGTACAGAAGTATAGCAGCCGCACCGGTTTTGCTAATTTTTTTATATTATAGCGGACAACGGAGCAGGCCGATCTCCTATATGGTAAGAGAACACCGCTGCCCATGGACAACAGTTGCCGGATTTTTTACGCCACTTAAGCTGCACTTTTAAGGGCCCTCGATATCCTCACTCACTCAGCGAAACACAGTACAAGTACCATTTCACGCTGAGTATTCTGTGAGCCCGTGGTCTCACTTCGGACGAGCCGGCCCAATTAGTGCGTCCGCATATGCTTCAGTATGGCTCTCTCAAGGGTGTGACAGTATTAAGACACTTACCTGGCCACTGTCAAGTTCTTCCAGAGACCGAATAAATTAAAATGTAATTTATAATTTTCTAGAACGGGTTTAGAATTAGACCTATTAAACCACTTAGCTACAAGACGAACATGTGTTGATATTTTTTTGATAAATTTTACTTTATTGATTAATTTTACATGAAAGTGAACTTTTCGTAGTAAAATAGTGTGACATGAATGGATTTAACTATTCCTAACCAAATTTAACCTAAATATCTTTCAACCTTATATCTTATTCAACAACTACGCTAATTATTTCCAAACGTATACCTTGAACGTGTTCCCTGTATTGGCATGGTCGCGGTGGCGTGAGCCGATACTGCTCTGCTGTCGAATAAGTGCGGCCACTTTCTCAAACTCCTCGCAATCGACGTCACCATCTCCATTCAGATCAAACATACGGAATGCTATTTCAAAATGGCGGCGAGATGCTGAAATTTTAAACTAAAATTTTAATTGCCAATCACATATTCTCTTGCAATGATCGCACAGTGAAGTATTTAAATAAAAAAGTAATCTGTCTGATTTTGCAATGAGAAAATTATTTTTAATAAACTGACGTGTAAAAAATTGCAAATGTTAAAATACATACAGCTTTAATTTATAACAATGCAGTTCTGATAGATTATTCGCTTATTATGAGATTGTTTTTGAGTAAAGTTGTGTAAATATTCTTCTATTCAAAGAACGTTACGTGGGACGCAGAGAAAGTTAAAAAAGATTTTATGTATGATGCATTAGGTGGTTATTGCTCAGTTTTCAAATATAAATATTTAAAACTGTTATCTCTCACCATCTTCGCGGAAGCTTTTTAAACATCAAAAAGATTTAGTTTAACACACATACAACCTTCGTGTTACGGCTTTTTACTGGTTTTACTAAGACTTGGCAATTTAAAATCTTATAGTTTGCATTCACCTCAGATAATGTCGCTTCGAAACGGTAAATGAATTTTCCAAATCCGTCAACTAAATTCCGGACTTATTCAAAGCAAACAATCAAATCTTTCCTGTTTATACTATAAATATGTATAGTTAAAAAAACCTTTAAAGGGAATTCGAAATGATAAAAGATTTATTTGGAGGCTTGAAATAGTATAAAGGCTGGTGAAAAAGTACAAAAAGATTTTATAATAAACCATTCAGTTGTGGAACATTTTATTGAACTGTCGAAATTACTGATATCAGTAATTAGTTATCTTAGCTACGAACGCAGTATCAGCACGGTTTAGAACGCATCAAAAGCAAAGTCTAAACAAATATTTAGTTTGAAAACATAAGTATTTAAAATTAATATTGTTTCATAAAATATTTACATTCCTTATTCATTCAAAAGTGGAGAGTACTCCAACTATATTTTAATAAAAGCATTCATTAAAACGTACTCCGTGAATAGCCTGAAATAAATACAAAACAGAATGTGACGTCATGAATCTCCGACATAGCAAAATCATTAAACTCGCTCATGCTCCGTACACAGCATCCCGCGTTCAAACAAACTGCGATCATGCTTTTGTGAAACGTTCATTTAAATGTCTGATACTTCTTAAATTTTATTAATTCCATTTTAATTTATAATATCCGATGACGCGACGCAATGCACTCGCTAAAACGACTCCGTTCGCGGATGAATACAAAGATGTACTACGGTTTAAGATGCGGCGCGAAAACAGTAACTTTTCTGTTTTGGGCAACGTTATACGTTGTTGTGATGAAAATGACCATTTTGAAAAGCACCACGAGCCCCCCGGCGAGGGATTCGTCTCTGTTACTTGACAATTACACTAAATGGCTGGTAAATATACCGTTGATATATAATTTGTATGAGTGATATTAATTTATTTAAACTTATCGATAAAGTAAATTGGTGTGGCGCCGGTTTTCAGCGCCCATTTACCAAAGTAATATACACAAAGCATTACGTTTATTATTTATATTGCTTTAAATTCAACTACAAATTTAAAGTTTGAATTCATTTTAAAAAAATTCACCTATTAAAGTATCTTAAAATAGAATAAAATCATTTACTTCTTCTCAAAAAAGAACAATTTATCCATAAATTATTATACTCGATAAATTTCTCAAAACATGTCGTAAGCTTTGAGATAGCTGAGTATGTACTAGGCTCAAAACCTGTATGACAATATCTCCAGGCTCCCGCAATATGAATAAATAATAAGAAGCT
The DNA here is from genome assembly GCA_018230265.1 of Delias oraia. Taxonomy (NCBI): domain Eukaryota; kingdom Metazoa; phylum Arthropoda; class Insecta; order Lepidoptera; family Pieridae; genus Delias; species Delias oraia. Next base: position 4,745 of record DWCF01002364.1, on the reverse strand, counting down.
GATATAAAGTTTATCTTTGTGTTTTAGTTACAGGGACCAGTATTGGGTGATGATGTTGAAGACGATACGTCCGAATGGAAAGATACAGACAACGCAACACTTATAGAAATAGAAAATAGATCTCTAAGGGTCCAAGAGGCATGCCAAAAATATTCACTCCAATCACAAACAATTAACAGTAAAGAATTTTTTGTCGATCACGCGCACAACCTCGTCTGGTGCAATATTTTTAAAGCTGCAAGTTCTTCGTGGCTCTACAAGTTTAATATTTTAGGTAAGCAGATTTATTACATTAACTAACGTATACTTTGTTGAATCATAATCTCTAAAATGTTGTAATATTTCGATTAACTGAATAATGTATTATTTAAGGTGGTTATGATATGAAGTTTCTATCGCGAAGTCGATATACACCATTAACTCTCGCTCGTAGGAAATTCCCCAGACCGAGTGAAGACGAATTGAGGGATGCGATAAATACACCCGGTGTGATATCTCTATTAGTAGTACGAGAACCGTTCGTGAGATTGCTCTCTGCGTACCGAGACAAACTCGAGAATATCACGCCGCCGTTTTATAGAAAACTGGCCAGAGCTATAGTAGCAGAGCACAGAGAGGCTGCCACTAAAATATTGGGGAAAATTAAGAGTTTCGGTCCAACATTCTACGAGTTCGTTGCATATTTAATCGCTAAGCACAAGTCAAAAACAATAATTTTCGACGAGCATTGGGCGCCGTATTATAAGTTCTGCTCGCCGTGTGCTATCAATTTCACATTGATATCCAAAGTGGAAACTCTATCAAGGGACTCTTCATATGTTATTCAACAGCTTGGACTAGCACATTTGTTGAGTCGCCGTGTGAAAGACAGACGCACACGTCTCCGTACGGTCATGAACAAATCCCGCGATGGCAAAAATACATCAGCCTTGCTAAAATATTACTTCGGGCAAATCGACAGACGTATGCTCAAAGATTTATTGGATATTTACGGTATCGACTTTGATATGTTCGGTTACGATACAGATGTATATAACAAATATGTAAGAAAATAAATTATATTTAATAACTAATCAGTTTATATTATTTATATAGTTTATATTATTATCTTTGTGAATAAAAACGTCAGCCTTACAGCATATACCTTCAAAACTTATTTAGTCATAGATATTATGACTCTTATGAATAGTTTTTTTCTCTAGATGTGATTTTGAAGTTTCAAATGTACACATAAGTTTCTGAGTTTATTCAGAATGAATAACAATTCATTATGAAAAATGAGTTATTAGTATGATTCAATGTTTTTAAAATAAAAAACTTACTTGACAATACAGTCAATAGGAAAATGTAGTCACTGAAAGTGATCAATCCGGATGATCCCAGCTTGTAAAATATAGAGTCTTCATCGAGGTCTAAGTTCAAGCGTTGACTTATCGTCTGTAATAAAAAATATTTTAAAAAAAAATTATTGCTACCTTTCATATAATTTATTTTTATTAAAATGCTACCTAAAAGCAGTCAAATCTACACTCTACAGACTGCAACCCTAACTCATAATTAAATAGCACTGCAAGGCATCTAGTAATTCAAAATGTACATTACATATTGTTTCAAAAATTCTTCTAAGAGCCGGGAAATCTAAATAAAGCATTAAATCTCAAAACTATTTTTAAATTTTAAGTGCATGCCGTTGTAGATTTCTAAAGGGGGGTAGAAAATAGTATCGTCAACTACTTCATACGTGTAACTAGAAAAAAGCTTTTACTAAGAGTCTATGGGCTGGACTTAGAAATTAGGACTTGTGAAAATTGTGTGCAATTTAGCTAAACAGTGAGCGGAAATTGAAGAGGCGATAGAACAGTACCTCATTGATGTTCTGAAAAGATAAGAAATAGATGTGAGTGGCTTAAGAGATTGCAAGTGCAATGTTGTAGTATATATTGCACAGGTTTACCATACGCTAGAGATGCATAAGGATTAATTATCTTCATTGTAGCTAATAGAAATAATTATTTGCACAGAAGCTATAATTGTGAAAACTTGTGACACACACAATTATTGCTTTTATTACATTTACTATTAATGTTATTACATCTGTTATACTTAAAATTACTTGTACAAAGAGTATAACACAATTTGTACAACAAGTATTTTTTTTTTGTAATATATACATATATTTTATAAAATTTCTTAAATTAATGACATGTTTGAAATCAAACTTCAGAAGGAATCCATTTTCACATCATAACTGTGTAACTAGATTATGGGGTTATAAATATAAATTGAGGAAAAATTAAGCTCACCTTTGGATCATATCTTTTATACTGATCAAGCCCCAGGCCTGTAAAATTTAAAAACAATTTATGATTCTTTGTCTAAATTACAAGATTCAATGTACCAAAGTTAACTTTATATAAACTAAAACCCTAAATTACACAAGAGGCAACAATTGCAATTATTCCTGTTGTTACTAGATAGATTATTTAAAAATATAACTCTTTTTTGGCATGCAAAGATACAAGCCTTATTATTACCATCAGGCTGTTTTACTCCCGGGGTCATAGATCGGAGGAAATCATCCGGGGTCATGAAAACTTCATGCTGATCATGATGCTGAGCTTGAAGAGTAGCAAAATAACGAAATACCTTATCTGGAGTGGAATACTGACGCATGCGATTTTCGTATTCAATTATCTGATGAAGCAGCGTCCCGAGAGAACACAATATTTAGTAAACAAGTAATTTGAATTATTATGGATATTGAATGATAAAACAGAGAGCCTTACTTCCAGTTCACCTTTTAAATAAACTTACATCAGTAGTAAAATTTGATTGACTTGTCTTAAATTCAGGGTTCAGAAGAAGATAAGTATATTCTACCCAGTTAAAATTGGGATATTTAGATGTTATAATTTTTAAAATAGTCTTTATTAAAAAATTATATATTAGTGTATTTGTAGATTTAAAAAATTAGACAGGCCATAAGACCTAAATAACTCTTAATCTTTAAAATATACAAAATAACTTAAAGCAAAGAAATTAATAACTTAGTGAAAAAAAACATTAATAAAATAATAATACCATCAGGTTGTTTCAATCCAGGAGTAATGGCTCTAAGGAAATCATCAGGTGTCATGTATACCTCTGTATTATCACCATATGTCAGTTTAATTGTTGCAAAATATCTAAATATCTTGTCAGGTGTTGAGTATGATCTCATTCTATTTTCATATTCAATGATCTTTTAAACAAAATAAAAAAAACACATAATAAATACAAAAAATAATTATAAAAACACCAAAAAAAAAAATTATAGTCTATGTCCCTGTAATATCAACTTATATTACTTATAAAATACAATTGGTTCTCATTAACTAATGATCTTCCTATTTATGTCAAGTATTAAAGATAATAGTTATATGAAAATATACCTTGCGATCCCTAAAGCCTATTTTCTCTTTTCTGAATCTCTTCTTCCTGGTTTCCATTTCACTTTCAGATTCATTTTCAGTATCTGACACTTCTTCAGCAGCAGTTATTGATGGAATAAAATTATATTGTGACCTAAAAATTACAATTAAAAAAACAGTTATAATACTTGGACGTTATGGACAGTGGTCCACCACAATTTATCAGAATAAACGAGAAGAAAATGGCAATAATAGAATTACTATTGTACCTTTCCAACCAAAACAACAAAAGTATTTAAAAATATTTGTTCATATTCTCTTTTAAAATTATGGAAAGGAAATATATCAAGCATGCACATTCAGGCACTTAAATTCTAAAAATTTTGCATGCAAACAACCTTTTAAGCAACAAATCTATAATCAATTTCCTGTGATAAAAACCGACTGATCTTTGAGAGCAGGTCTAATAAAGGATCAGTAAAGCTTTGGACTTCGAGAAATAGCAACTCACCATGTCTTGTAAAATGTTAAAGTGCCAATTCCAAATAATATTGAGTACAATAACAATTTATTCTGTTTATTTCGATGATTTTGTGTTTGTCGGTCATTGTTATTGATAAAGGATCCATGTTGGTCACTAATGTATCTTAATACAGGTGTAATTCTTTTTGATGTTGAATTTAGATATTTAAGTGTTTCTTTAGGAACTTTAAAAATCATTGAATACATGTTTATCTAAATTCTAAATAAATTTATCTTTATCAATGCGTAAATTGTCAATTTGACTATGAATTTACTAAGATATAAATAAGTATATATGTATATACATTCTCTTTCATTTTTTACATCTTTCCTATTTCTAATAATCTTGTTGATTGTTGTTGCAGAGTTATAAGTTTTAATTAGAATTTCTACTCTCCTAGAATTTTGTTTATATTGTTGCACGAGTTTCAGTCGTTAATTATATAAATATCATTAATATTACATTATATTGAGACTGGAAAAATTGTGATTGCTAGTGACGACGAAGAAAAAAGAAGAAGAATCAGAATTTCACTTAATATTCATCATCGCTTGCCCTAGATTAGCCTCCTGCTCGTTTACCACCAGTGGTGTAAAAAGAATCAGCCTATTAAATTCCAACGCTGGATGTCCAGGCTTCCCGAAAGACGCCCTCTTATTGCGATCTTGAGCGTTCTGATCAGATGGTTGGATGTCTCACTCTGCGTTTTCCGGAACGCGGTCGCCACCGGTTTTTTCTTTCTTCCCCATCGGTTGTCGGTTCGTCGAGCGATGTGGCCAGCCCATTGCCACTTCAACTTACTAATACGGCGG
>DWCF01002363.1:0-24372 GCA_018230265.1 Delias oraia | reverse complement strand
CAAGATCGCAGCGGGTGGGCGTCTTTGGGGGAGGCCTATGTCCAGCAGTGGATTTAGATGGGCTGATGATGATGATAAAACTATATAAGAAACGTCTTCTCAAAATCTCTTCTTTGTTAAGTGTCCAAATTTATTTTTAAGTTTTTAACATTTTCTTCGTATAGCGGACAACGGAGCAGGCGAGTCGGATCATCTGTATGTTAAGAGAAAACCGCCGCCCATCGATAACCGCGCCTCAGTCCACGCATTTGTTGTGTTGTCGGCTTTTTACGCCACTTAAGGGGCTTTTTTTAGGGCCACCGCACTCCCACGGGTGCGACAATATATACTCGCCCGGCTACTTTAAAGACCTTCAAGAGACTGATTAATTAAATTTTAATTTATAATTGTACGGACCGGAATTCGAACCCGATACCTCTCTCCTGATGGTAGAATTTTTTAACGTAGCTACAAGGCTCTAAAAAAATTGTCAAGTTATTCGTGTTTTATATATTTTAAACAGAAACATACAGATATTATGTATATTTACTTTGTCTTGGAAACATTAAAAACCTATTATTCCAGTTTAATTAAAGAAATATCTCACTAATTATAGTTGAACGCGACACGAATCATTCATCACTTTATTAGGCCAAGTTCACAGTGTGGCTTTAATTGTACATACCAAAAACAATAACAAAAGTCATTTTGACGCTTTTAATCTTGGCTCGCGGTATCAGGCCACGGGAGCTGGCTCGCCGGGAATCTGGGTCGCATTCCACCTGTCCTGCAAACGAAAAAAAATGTTCTTAAAATTTTCAATTTGAAGACATGGATACATTTACATATTTCTATAGTGTATATATCTTTTGCATTCAGCCAAACTTATTTTAAAAGTTTGTTTATAAGGATTTATATTAAGTTTCTATTTTGTAGCACGGGACGTAACTTGTTTAAGTGTACGAAGTATAAATATATATTGTATTTAGCCATATGTTAGTAAATATATTTTATAATTATCGCAATAAGAGTGTGACTAAGTAGTAATATTATAATTTTCATTACTATAATATATATTTAGTTAAAATTTCTTTATTGTAGTGTAAGAATGGATAAACTAAATATATATTATAGAAAAACAAAGCTGGTAGACCTCATTCAAAGATTACAACAGCTAACATGCAGAAAAATAATTACACATTGGTACGCTAGAGATGTTACGAGCGGCTAGGGAAAACCTAAACAACGATGGAAGGATGATCTAGTAATGGCAGCTGGTTCCTACTGAATAAAAGCAGCAATGAACATACTTCAATTAACTTAGTGATCTATTATTATTTTCTTATAATTTATAATTGAATAGAAAGAATAAGGAAGGCTTTGAGTTACTTTGTATCGTGTCATTCTTAATAGGTTTATATAATATTGATGTTATTATTCTCTATATATTTACGAATACTTAAATATTAATAATGCGACGTTATAAAAATATTTTAAAAGAGAAAAGCTATGTGAAACAGACTTAAGCGTCATTAGTAAAGTCTGTCAGATGATACCATTTCCGTCTCTCATCCGTGACACGTCGCTTGTCTCTATTTCTTCTTAAACCCACATAATATCTCCTAAGAATGTATCGGGAATTATTTATATAGCGTGAAACGATTAATAACTTTTTTAAATTGGTTTTAATCGATGTAAAATTTCAAATACTTTGATGCAAACTTTAGTTAAAGTGATAGATATTTTTATCAGATCTGTTCAATATTAATTAATTTAATTTAAATTAATTATTCTTTTCTGAAGAACTATTTAAAAATTAATTTTTTGGTTAAAAAGTAAATTCATACATTCATTCAATTCATTCATAAATTAATAATGCTTATATTATATTAAAATCCCATTCGATTTTTTTATGGTATAGTGGACAACAGAACAGGTGGGTCGTCTTTATGGTAAGAGAACACCGGCGCCCATGGACCGGGCCACATTCCACGCAATGGCTATGTTGCCGGATTTTTATGCCACTTTAAGCGTAATTTTTTAAGGGCCTCCGATATCTGCACTCCACTGAGTGCGGATACTATATATATCACTACATATAGTAGAACCACCGTTTCATGTACAACTTGCATACCACGTTGGGTATTCTGTGAAACCGTGGTATCACTTCGGAATTTGCTTCAGCATGGCGTTCCCACGGGTGTTACTGTATTAATACACTCGCCCGGCCACTGTAAAGCCCTACCAGATACCAGATAATTTATACTATATCATACAGATAAATTACAATTTATAATTGTCCGGGCCGGGATTCGAACCCGATACCTCTCGCTTCATTGTACACTTATTAAATTACTTATGAGGCTCTATATTTATATATTTTGAGTTTTTGTTAAATTTGGCCTTTCTTTCTTTTATCTTCATTCGCATTTTCTTTACGGTAATTATATGTATGGTTATTTTAATACTTTCTGTATCTACCATATTTAAAATCTACAATTATTATAGCCATTAGTTATTACTTATATGTGATTGTATATTGCCTTTAGGATGGGATGTATTATTTATCTTTCCAAGAGAAATTAATGGATCTTCAACGCCGAATATTACCGGTGGGTATATTGCGGTTGTATTATGGTATTGGCAAACATTAGACGTAGCTGTTCTATTAAGAATGATTATGTATGGTAATGTATTATAAATTTTGTGAGTGAATATGAGGCTTTGATTAATAATATAATACGTGTATATACGTGCATATGCGTGAAGTGAGGTACGTTTTAAGTTAGTGCCGCGAAAATAGCGGATTTACTCCGAGTAACGTAATTTCTGTAGAATTTACCTTCATTATTTATTGAATTAAACAATAAAAAATAATCTATACATATTATGAAATTCTAAAAAGCTACTATGTATAATTAAAATGTAAGTATAATATCCTTACAAAATTAAAATGATAATTTTGACCAATCACACCCTGAATATATCACACAGAAACATTTTGTCTATAAATAAATTTAAAATCATTAAAAATAGTTAATGTCATGCCAAGATCTATACATATTAAACAAGCTGTTACATTTGTTACATAAACTGAGACAAATGAGTTTTCAGACTCACCGTTCCTCGTATTTTTGGACCTCCTTGAATTGACCGGTGGAGACATAACAACCGCCTTGCTTTTCGTCCAGATTGTAAGGACTATGACAGTATAACATGCGGCAATAGCTAGCGCTGGTAGCATAAAGATCATGGCCGCTACTGCGGTAACCCATATTTGCCATCTTTGTGGTGTACCGAGATCGATCCAGCATTGGATTTGCCCTGATATTATCAAAAAGCTTTTAATTATCAATACATTCATGTTAGTTACTAGTTATTTATTTAAAATGATAAAGATAAATCTTAAATGTAAGAATCTTAATACATTCAAATTATATAGCGACCACCATAATTTTAATACCAGGAATAAGGATAGAATAGCGGTACCTAGTTTTAGGTTATCTAAAAAAAGTAAAAATACTTTATTGGGAACTGTGTTCACTTATATAATAAAGTCCTTAAAGATATTTCAGATAGTAATACAATTAAAGAAACCTTATTATGACATAAGCTAATACTTAGAAGATAAAGATGCATGGAAACTTCTGCACAAGCACCAAGTGGTTTCTTTTAAACCAGCAAGTAGCTTTTAAATATACCTTTGTTGTAAATTTGGCGATGAAAGTTAAAATTAAACCCTACGAGTTGATTTTTGGTTCGTCTCGTACAGGTATATCTTCCGAACAGACAGTAGTATTACTAATAATCGTCAATCGACTTACAAAAGTATTGCTCATTTTAATAAATGCTTATGAATTTGAATTTGAATCAAACCTGTTAAAATGAGCATTGTATGGTGCCATTTTTTTAAAACAAAAATATACATATCTTTTTTTAACGAAAAGAAGGAACCATACTCGTCACATAGATTGTAACTAGTTGTGTATTAATAATAATACCCACGTAATAGTTTATTCGATGAGCATTTAAGTTTTTGTATTTTTATACTCGTGTCATATGAAAAATGAAATTTCCATAACGAGTTATAATTACACAATTAAATTTTAGTAAAGATTCTTGAACCTGCCGTTGAAGTAGAGAAATTGTATTAAGTGCTAATAACATTACCAAAAGCAATTTGTCTATAAAATAAAAAATATAAAATAAATAAGTCTATTAAATATAATAAGCAATCCTAAAGAGATCTTTTAGGTCTTTCAATTTATATTTCTGTAATATATTATTAGGCCCCCAATTAATGAGTTTGAAGAAAAACACCTTTTTTGAAAAAAAAAATATTATAGATATTTTTTTAAATAAAAACATTCTGAGATAGATCTTAAATTAAGCATTAAACATTTGTATGCTTTATTTTTTAATTACTTTCTCTATGAATGTTATTTGCCTTTTTAAATCATTTGTTAAACTTATATATAATATAAAATAATATTTTTCTATATATAAACTAAGACAAACAAGCAGGACACTCATATAGAGTGAGCGGTCTTTCCCCATGGACAACTCCGGCCCTTGTAAATCACAGTTGCATTGCCGGCTTTTTAGAGATTCTATAGAGTTGTGGTACCCAGCACTAAAAGCCTAAAACACGCTCAATTGTGAACGACAAACATCAAGGATTATACTTTGTATAATAAATACAAAACTTAAGTTTAACTAAAGTTATCAAGTATTTATTACGTTAAATAAAATGTGACTAGATAGTAGCTTTAACATACCTTGCACCTCTTTTACTTCATATAATATTAGAATTGGTATTGAGAATATGATGCTCATGATCCAAGCTGCTGCGATGAGAACGCGAGCTCTGTTCCCTGTAAAAGATTCATAGGTTTATTTGCTAAAATTATTAGTCACTAAGTTAAACAAATGTATATAGCTAATATCGGTATCAAACAAAATAATTTTCCTCTACAAGGTAGTTTGATCAATATTTTCAAATGCAAATCTGTTTTTACATATACCGCATAAAATTCTCGCACTCCGAAGCCTGTTAAGCAATGAAGATGGATCATAATAAACAAACATGACATTAAATATTAAATTATAATATCAAATAACTTTTGTTATTAATAGAGATGTTCTTTTCATATAGACCACTTGTCCTTAGGAGTCAATAGTGAGTCGTTAATTTAAATAAATATTTACAAGACCATAGACAAACCTAAAGATGGCTAATATTTTATATGTATAATTATACTCGATATAATGCAATAATGCTGGCTGTATTTTTAAAAACCAAAGACTTTGATCGTTATATAAACAAATTATAATAGTAAGACTCTCTGTATTACAATATATGAAATCATTTTATATTTTTGATCAAAATTGCCACAGGAAATGTAAATAATACTGTGGTTCATTCATTACAGTCAGTCATTATTTATTACGAGTTTACGACTAGCCGAGTTAGCCGAATTGTATCAAGACCGGATTTGAACTCAATTTAATATAATTCATATTTACTGCATCCGACTGATGTTTTAAATTATCAGTAATTTCCAATAGATCTTTAAAAGAATATAAATTAATATATACAATCAAAAATCGTAAGTTGGATGTTTCAAAATGTTAAAAGTAAAATTATATTAAATTAAAAACCAAAATTTGTTTTATTTGTTTCATTCTGAGTTGGGCGTTTTTTTAAACAGCCCGCAAACTTTTATTTAATGTTTTAATGTTTTTTAGAAAGAAATTTATGACATTTACTTACTAGTAGATACGGTAATTATAAAATTTCACTTTTTCAAACTTCTACAACTAAAAATTATTGTGATAACTTACTAGTCAAATAAATCGATCAAAAATTTAAAGTTTGACTATAATTGATAATAATATGATTTTTATCAGTCCTCAATAAGTGATACAATTTAGAATGTTTGTATGAGGATTAAACTATCAACCTGGCTAAGTAACAACATACCTTTAATTTCGGATATTATATCTTACCCACAGGCATCTGAGAAATTGGTAAATCTAATTGAAGAAATGTGAATACTCAAGCGTGCGAGAGATATTTGTGGATGATTGATGAATTTAATCAAACAAAATTACGTTACGAGGTGCTAAATATTAGTTAGATACATTGTTTGTTCATGTATGTAGATGGTAGATAAAGTACTACTACAATATTAGGCATGTAATTACATTCTGCTTTTTTGATTTCCATCTAAACCTTATTTATATATAATTTATCTCTCGTTACGTAGCAATTAAATACTCTTCATAAAATGTTCTATAGCCTCTATTTAAAATGTTGATAAACCAAAAATCGAAGTTTTTCCGGTATTCGATATATCTATCTCATAAAAATCACATCATTTTCTTTAACTACATTTATTTAATCTTTTTATTTTATATATATAATATTTATATAATCTTATTATATAATATAAATATAATTAGTTGGAATAGTATAGCCGTTTTTAATCTATTCCTGGCGAACCAAAAAAAGTAATATCTCTTATTACTGGTTAAGAAATTTTATTACTTAACAAGATTAGCAGTATATCTGCTGCATAATTTATTGGAGGATATGGAGTTATCATTTTGCTTTGAATTATATAGTTATATTCGACAGAATATTGTAAAACTTACAGCTTCCCGAAAAATTCATAGGATTGGTAATAGCATCGCATCGGTCTATACTAAGTGCTACCAGCACATATGTTGATGCGTACATAACAACCCCCTGAAAAGGAAATACGGTAAGCAAATAATCAATCTAAGGATAAGAATCTACTTTAAAGATATATCATTCTGAAGCATTTCTAGTGAATGCTCTCGGAAGCAAAGTAAATCGAGCTTTCGCATTAAGAAGATTTAATAGGCGCTTTTATTTTTAAATGAGGAAGTTTCCTTAAAGCGGATGTTAAGAGGTATCATAAAATACTAAATTCAAGTTCTATAGAACATTTCACAAACTTTACCTGTAAGAATTTTACCATTTTGCACATAAATTCACCGGCCAACCATTCGATAGTTATCTTCTGCAAAATATCCACAAATACGTACAAGAGACCGATCAACAGATCTGCGAATAAAATGTGGCATTACAGATAACTATATACTCTGAAAGCATCTTAGGTAAGTAGTTTTATAAGCATACCACGACACGAGAGGTTTCGGGTTCGAATGCCGGTCAGAATTATAAAATTTCATTTACAATTTATTCCGTCTTTGGAAGCGTCTTTGTCGGCTTGACAGCGGCCGGGTGAGTGTCTTAACATTATTGCATCCATGGGAGTGCCATTATAAAGCATATGATGACGCACTAATTGGAATGTCTCCAAATTGATACTACGGACTCACAGATTACCAGTGTGAAACATTACTTGTACTGTATTTCAGTGAGAAGATATCAGAGGGTCTTAAAACTATACCACTTTAGCGGCTTAAAAGACAGCAAAACAACCAAAGCGCGTACTATAGAGCGATGTCCATGGGCGGCGGTGTTCTCTTACCATTTAGGAGATGCACCTGCTTCTTTGTACACTAGACTGTATCAAAAAATACTATTAAGGTTTCATTAATATTAACATTCGCTTTCCGCAAAGCCATTGCCAAATTCCACATATCATCTGTTTCTCTTATCTTACACCAGTCAGCGACCCCTAGGAAGCCCGGAAAATACGACTCAGGTTCAAAAAGGGTGCGTACATACCGTGAATAACACTTTAATTATTCAAACATCATATCAACTGTTGACCCGGCTTAGCAACCGAAATATTTGAACACGTTTTCTAACTATAATCATTTCACTCTCTTTATTAAAAAGCGTTCAATTATTCATCAAAATAGAATCAGGGTCGGAAAGAAAACATAAACGATTGGATTTTATAATCCGCGAACCGCAGAAAAACAGAACTATTTATGTGTTTGTATTAAATTGTTTACATTGGCAAAAGTAAGTGTATAAAGGCGGGAGTAAACCGTATCAGTTTAATAATATCTTTTTAGAAAACCTTGACGCGCACACGTCCTTGACATTACATTGCAGATACAGATATTACTTCCTATATATGCGAATATGTAACTTAAATAATAATATATCATATGCATGTGTTCGTCAGTGGTATCAAATTTCTCAGTTTAGTTTATTTTAAATGCAGAGCAGCCTTAATATTACAATACTTTTAGCATAAAAAGTTTTCAAACATATTTTTTAGTATCAAATCAATTTTACATTGAATCTATTCCCTTTGATTATAAAGCCTATAATGCATTGCGTCTTTCATCCACTTCGGAGTTTTGACACGTCTTTCAGGGCTGGTTGATGGATGTATTGAAGCGATGAGAACTCCTCAAAGAGAAAACGGTCAAAGTGTTTGTTTCATGAATTTCATTATATTTAAGTGATGTTATCGAACAATATTTCCGCATAGCAATCGTGAAATGTGTTTATGTTACTGTTGAGTGATAATTTCTACTTAGTTTGAATTTTATATCAAAATATTTTATTCATTTGATACGTATTGCTTTTAGATTTATTTATATTAAAACAAAATCGAAATATGGAAATGATTTCAGTTGTCATTACATTACACGGCTGTCATTTCATATTAGCATGAGTTCATGTCTATAGACACTGTGATTTCTAAGCAACTATCTTGAACTTCCAATCACTTACATATATTCGACTATGCTAAGATCAGAATTTTTTGGGTGTTAAAGATTTTTCACGCCCAAACTTGTCACGCCTCTTCAAACTAATTTACTTAAAATTTAGGACTACACTACATTTAAAAAGCTTTGAAATTGAGTTTTATATTGAGTGAGTGTCGTGAATACGCTTTCATAAATAATATTATTCAGTTCATGTCTCTTGAGTTTATATAAGTTTTCATTAAATTCAGATATATTGTTTATGTAATACAGCGATAACTGTATGATTCAAAGTGACTTAATATAATTGATTTTCTATTATTTAAAATTCTATGATAGTTCCGAAAAATAAAAATAATTAGAATATTTACTTGTACTTTGTACAAGTGATTTTTTTTTAAATTCAAATATGGTGTTACTCAATTTTCTAACAGATAAGTGTACCAAATAGTTTGGATAATATTTAGGCAATTTTTTTATTTCCTGGACTATCTTAAGAAAGCTTACACGCAATCAGAGAATTAGTGTTTGATATAATGTCAGTTTGATTGTTTTACTTAACAAAAATATTTTGACATAAATATTATTGTATCAATCCACTAACTGAGTATATTTTAAAAGATAAAGTATCTATTAAAACACCTTTAATTTTGTATCTTGTAGCGTTAATTGAGGTGAAAAGCTAAATTAACCTTTGCAAGGGTCTCTAATTTTAATATTAGTCAACTATTAAAATAACAGTTGATATTTTGTAAATGTCAACACATACAAAATTACAGTTTGGAGTTATTCATCCAACTAATTTAATAGTTGACAATCTTTAAGTCAAAACTTTCGTCAAATTTGAATATTATTACTATAATATAATTTGGAAATATAAATCTTCAAAACCATTCCATTATATTATAAAAATTAAAAATTTTAATGAGACAAAAATAAACTTTAAATTATCATTAACTTCCTTTTTCATGATCAAAATTAGTTTCAATTTTAAATATAAAATGGCTTAAATAATAACTAATTATCTCATATAAACTAAATAATTTAAATTAGTGGACATTATATACATTTTTTTAACTAATATTATTTATAAATAATATCTAAGTATTTTTCGCATAGATAATATTCATATGTATATAAAATAAAGATTGAATTCGACCTAATAGGATTGTTGATCAGTGACCTCTGTAAAATGCTTTTGAGATAAAAAATAACATTTCATAGAAATAAATTTTCACTAAAATGATTAGTTTTTGATTTGCTATTCATTGAAAAGGCATACAACTTAGAAAGGCATATAACTTATATCAAAGTTTAGAAATTTGATATTTGCTACATGAGTGATTGCGGAATTATAAGTGAATAACGAAGTGTCTGTACTGTGATTCAATACGTTTCATTAAATAGATTATTATAATAGAATATTTAAGCAGAGACAATAGTTTTGTTTTTTACCTATCTATTATTTACCAAGTACTTTTCGATATTTCCATTCTATTTATTTATTTTTTTTATTTCTATTTATTTATTATAGTTTCTTCTAATTTATTTATTTTTTATTATATAGCGGACAACGGAGCAGGTGTGTCTCCTATGTGCTAAGAGAACACCACCACCCATGAACAATGTTGCCGGCTTTTTTATGGGCCTCCGATATGCTCATTCACTATTCAAAACACAGTACAAGTATCGTTTCACGCTGATCCTGTGTCTCACGCTGTTCTCCTGCGATTGCGACAGTATTAAGATACTAGCTTCGCCACTGTCAATGAGCGAGAGAGCGAATAAATTATAAATTAAATTATAATTGTCCGGACCGGGATTCGAACATGATACCTCTCTCTTCGTGGTACACTTTTAAAACCTATTACTATTATTATTAACCTACTTATTAAGCTACGAGGCTCTTAAAATTTCTGTTTATTATATACGTATCTACCAAACAACTTATTGTTTTGTTACGCCGTTTAAGCAGCAAATATGGTTCAGTATCCTTCAGAATTACTTGGTGAAATACAATATCAGTCACGCTGGTATTCTCTAAGCTGGAGGTATCATTTCGGTTTCTAATCCCGCCTAGAAATTCGTCTGCGTAAACTTCAGTGTAGCATTATGGGACTACCAGTTCTTATCATGATATAATAATAATTATTTTACGATTATTACTTAAATATATTTGTCAATGAATTAAGTATTTTTTTAATTACTATAATAAATATTGATTTAATAATTAATAAATAAATATTTCAAAAAGAAATATGTATAAAATTTATATAAATATTTATTATATATTATAAAGAATGATCAACTCACCTGCAATAGCCAGTTGCATAATAAAGAAATTCATTCTGCTTTTCCTTGCATTTGTACAGAGCAGTGATGCTATTACCGAGGCATTCAGAAGAACAATCATCACGAATAGAATCCACATGACCGGAAACTGAATATACTGTGAAGAAATGTAAATTACGTCATCATCATTATAATTGTTTTTTTATAATGAACGGCCTATAACCTAATTGAATAACATATTTAGAGATTACAATACCGGAAAAATTGTATTTGAAAATGTTTAAAATGTTTCGAACAAAATTACAACTGACACACATCATGGGCCATTACCCTTTATTGAATGTCGTATTAAAAATAGAATTTGTACCAGACTAGTCTAATTTTATCAATCGCATTATTATTTCTTTTTCTTCCAAATAAATTGAGATTTTGACATGGTAGCTATATTAAGTCTACTATATAAATGAGATATATTTTAATATATTAATATTGTAAAATTAAACCTTTAGAAACGATTAAATAATATAAACTATATTAATATTTTATAACCTATTATATTCATGGAATTTCAGTGAATTTAGAAATTATCGCTACTTTATTTTATTCATACAAAAATCTTTACAAAGATTATATAATATGACGCGTGATTATTTGTAAATACGTAATTGTGTAAAAAGATAAATATATTAACAATTTTTCGTTGTAATAAGGATAAAAATCGTGCAACTCGAATTGTCTCTGGTTAGAAATCGTCCATGAATTTCGTTGTATTGACAGGTAGCGTGAAAAACCGTATGCCAACAACACTGTCGCGTCAACATTATTGTCTGGATCCATTCGTACGTAAACCAGTGCATATTTATTGGAATTGTAGAGGAAACAATATATCAAACGATTATTCAAGTTGCTCTCGAATACAGATTTCTAAGTTCTGGCACTGTATCAAATCCGTAAATGCGGAATACACTGATATGAATAAAAATACAGATGTATGGGAAATGTGGTTTTTATAGTTTTCACTTGCATACATTCCAAAGAAAGGTGTTATTCATACTACAGAAGGAGAATATTAGACCTGAATTCCTATACTACCATTCTAACAATAATAAAGTTTTAGTTATAAACTTTTTTAAAGTAACCTTTTTTATATTATAAAAATAAATTACTATGATTTTATACAATGTGCCGAAATTATTCAACAAATCAGGGGAATGCCTGTATATTTTAGTATTTATCTATGCGTAGATCGTATTCATTTTAAACAAATCAACTAGTTAGTTAAATAAAATCTAACTTACTTAAAATTATAGAGGCTAAATCATATTTCAATTTAGTGTTCTAATAAACCAAAACGTATGTGTTTTGAAAGGCGTTACATTATATAAAAAAAATCTCATATCTATTAAACAATTCTTATCTGTCCATGACGGCAGCGGTGTCCATTATATGATTAAACCTTTCAGCTTTTATAACGCTAATCTACCTCGACGTGTGGGTAGAATTACTTTATGTGAGTGTGTTTTTCACTCTGTTTTAAACAAGTGCCACTACATATAATACGGCACTAGCCCTATTTTAAATTATTCTGAATATGATTTTTATAAAAATGGTTTTTGCCCTCAATATTACCGTATATTGAATTTCATTGATGTTTTTGAAAGAAAAATTTCCAATTGTTAGTATTATATTGAAATGAAAACTACAATCAAAATCTAAGCCTAATTTATGAATTTGCATAATAACTAACCTTAACGACTTGATCATGTTAAATAATATCATTAAAAAAATTGTATTATTTTAACTTTTTTACGCATTTATGTAGGTACCCGCTGCCTCTTTTTCTAGATCATACGTATGTCGGATGTGTTTACGCCCCGAAGACAAATTATTTGCTTTAAATAATTATGGAATGATAATCCCTGGTCACCTATCATCTGGTCACTGGTGTATTTTGGCCGTTTATTAGTGATCATCGAAAAATAAGGTTCTCTTATAAACTTATGTTAGCTAATAAGTAAGAGTAAGAAAAGTACTCGAGTACACATTTATATTATATATTCACGCGAGAAAATGGGCGAGAGATGTTTATTTCATTGTTTAATAAATAATTATTGATTAATAATTACATAAGATTTCTCTTCTTCGATTGTGTGTACCTTTAAATACCTTTTCCTAGAACCTAGAACATATATTTATAACATAATTTTGCGGAACACTGATCTAATACATGATATATATTCAATTGGATACTTACGTCATAGAAGAAGAACTTGTTAATATCCGTGGCATTCTTAGTGAGGTTACTATGACCAGGAAATAACGTGGTAACTGAAGGAGACCTGTCGGTCGTGACCTCCATTTCTTTGTACAACTCTGGCTCCATTATCTGAAATAATATCATTTTCTATTGTTAAAACCCATTTGACCCATTGACGCGTGGGAGAGCCATGCTGAAGCATATGCGGATGTGCTAATTGGGCCGGCTCGTCCGTAGTGATACCACTGGATCAAAGTGTACTCAACGTGAAACGGTACTCGTACTGTGTTTCGCAATGCGAGGGAAGATATCGGAGGTTCTTAAAAGTGCCGCTTCAGGGGCGTAAAAATCCGGCAACACAACCAATGCGCGGATTGTGGCACCGTTGGTGATGGGCGGCGGTGTTCTCTTACCATATAGGAGACCACCTGCTCCGTTGTCTGCTATACTATAAAAAAATCTTAAATAATATGTATTGAATCTATAAGATATTCAGTTATCCTCTATTTATAACTTATATAATTAATTAAACCTCAATTATTCCGACGTTTAAATTACTTGCTAAAATAAATTTATCATCCACAATCTTAAGATAAATCTACATTGAAAAAATCTAAACGTTCATAACAAAACCCTTGATTTTAAATTCACAATTAAAAATAATGTCTCAAAAAGTATAACGCAAAAGAATCATTATTTTACGTCTAGGCAACCCAACATCTCATAACGAGTTTAGCCTTAACTATCAAAAATTTATCGCGAAATTATCTTCACCGACCCGGAATCATAACAGTGGGGTTAGAAAAATTTAATTAAGATTAAAATCATAAAATTGTTTGTTTTCTTTCGCCCTCTGCAGGGGAAATGATGGGGTACTTCGATTACCGTTCCATCAAAACGTACAGCCCGTATATAATATTCGCTATGAACAAAATTGCTACTGCATGAACATTTTATATATTAAGAAATATTACTTTTCTTTGTATTACAAAGTATATAATATATTTATACATTTACTTTATACTTAGATTATACCAGTAGGTATAAGAGGGCATAATGATGTTGGTATAAGGTATAAGATTTTTGCTATGTCAAAGACTTTTATACTACGAACTGTATATTGAATTACCCTCGCCACTAAAAATCAAATATTTGCTTTATTTGCTCCAGCAAGATTTAAAATGTTCAAAGTTTGAAATAATATTCAACGACTACTGACAGAGAAACGATTTCAATTAACTTAAACCTAGTTTTATATAAATAATAAAGTTTTTTATAAAGCGAATGAATCTGATATTATAAATGTCTAACTTAAATAAGCAGAAATTTGTGATAACATTATTCATGCCATTTATGTGGAACTTTGGATTTCTAGTTTATGAACTAAGTAAATACATACTGGAAAAGTTTTCCTTCTGTATGACTGTAGTTCATAAGATATATGTTAGCAATTGGGATTAAATCAAAGCTGATAGCGAAAACTACTTTTTTCTTCGTTTTTATATAAGTATAAAGTTATTGTAGATAAAATTTCATCTTTTATTCCACTTTTTGGCTGAATAAGGAAAATGAATACCAATGCCATTTTGAATACTATTTCTTTACCTATTTTTACTGAAATTCTTAATTCATGAAACAATGACGTTTACCGACCACATAGTGTTGAATCGTCGCATCGTTCTTGAGAGTCACATAGCTTAATGGTTTTAAAAGTGTAACAAAAAGCGAGAGGTATCGGGTTTGAATCCCGGTCCGGACAATTATAAATTATAATTTATTCGGTTTCTGGAAGGGCTTGACAGTAGCCGGGTGAATGTCTTAATATTGTCGCAACCGTGGATGAGCCATGCTGAAAAATATGCTGACGCAGAAATTGGGCCGGCTCATCCGAAGAGATACCACGGGCTTATACAATACTCAGCCTGAAACGGTACTTATTATGTTTTGCAGAGTTGTCTACTTGTGTTTTGCAGAGTGAGTGATGATATCGGAGGCCCTTAAAAGTGTCACTTAAGCGGCGCAAAAAGCTGGCAACACACCCAATTCGCGGACTTTGGCGCAGTTGTTCATGGGTGGCAGTGTTCTCTTACCATACAGGAGACCCACCTGCTCCGTGGGTCCTGCTATAGAATAAAAAAATAATAACACATAAACACGTTTTTATAAGAGTCTAAATCCTCTATAGAAAATATAGAATATATTTTCTTGTGCATAGACTACAGTCTAGGTATCTATATAGTTATAGATATAACTAGTCTCATTAAAACATTAAAACTCATATTTCACGCTATTCATAAACTCAAACACAGATCGTGAATTTATTTGAGTCACATTTGACTATAATGATATTGTTTGAGATATATACATTGTTTGGAACAAGACGGTTCAAAACATAAATTGGCTTCTTTTATCTTTGATTGCTTGCTTGTGTATAGATTTCTATGATACGAGTATAACAGTAGTGATTTTAGTAACGTATGCCTTGAACAAAAATGACTTTTAGGTTTATTTATTATAATAAAGCTTTAGACATATAAAGCTACTAGTAGTAAATTAATAATAACGTAGCTGAATATTATTGCATTAACTCTTTAGGTAAATACCTTCTTTTTAATATATTTTATTTAAATAAAGCCAAATATTAATACAACTCTGAAAACATGAAAGATGTCTGAGAGTTAATGTACATAGAATAAATTAAAAGGTATATTTTAGTATTATTTATATTCATTTTAAGATTTATATAATAAAGAGTTGGGATGAATTTCAAAGAATTCAGAGACCGGAAAAAATTGGTCAGACCTCTATAGATAAGAATTTTCTTGCGGATTTTCTTTTCATATTTTCTTTAAAGTGATCACGTTCAGTCGACCAATTTATTTTGAAAAACGGTTGATATTAATAAAATTCTCAAGCATAATTCTTCAAAAATACTATAGAAAATTGCCTGACCATTTGAACTTTGATAGGGCGCAGTCATATTTACGTACCATTCAATTAACAAAAGGGTTATCAGATTTAATTAATTTCAATATTGATTTAACTTATTGTAGTACAATATTAATAAAAATCAATCGTTAAATTAATGGAAATAAAGTTTTTATTAATTTATTGCATTTCAAACAACTATCACCTTGACGCGGAGTATTCTGTGAACCCATGGTATCACTTTTGTCGAGCCGGCGCAATTTGTGCATCAGCATGGCTCTCCCACGAGTGAAAATTATAACATTATCTACATTCCACATTAACGTTCGTTCGTTCTTACTTCGATTTTTCAAATCAAAAACCTAATCACCAAAAAGCCTTTTCATTTTTTTGACTAATTATTATAGTCCATGACAAAAATAACCTAGCTAAAAGAAAGAATTTTCAAGTCGGTTCAGTAAATCCAGAGATTACCATCTACAAAGTCACTAACACACAATTTAATTTTAGGTCTTTATAATACACCCGAGTCTTGAAAATTTTATTAAATCTTATTTCGATGAGCCTTATGCTGACACACGGATTGCGCCGGTTTGTGCGAAGTAATGCCATGGTTAATATTTGTATTGTATTTCGCCGAGTAGGGGTGATCGCCAGCCGCCGATGAGTTTGCACGCAATCTTCAAATACATTTTTTTTAATAAAAACATTAGTAATAAAAAAATCACCAACCGTATAATAAAAATGTTATTTAAATTTAAAAAATATAGGTATATATTATTGTATTTAGAGTAATACGCTGTCAACAGAGATAATAATCTTGTAGGAGCTGCAATTAAAATATTTCCTTAAAGATGAAATCGCGCCAATTTATATATTAGGATAGGATCTATAACGTTCACTAATGCAATGAACGATTTATCACCATTTTGGGAGTGTTAATGGGTCAACCAGGGACTCTTAATAATAGTTGCCTTAGTAAGATTCTCTTCAGAAAGTTTAAGAAAAGGCGTTATCTTTATTTATGTCGCATTTATTTATAAGCCTAATTTCCTTAGCAATTTCGAGAAACGTCTATAAAAGATCAAGCATATAAGATCAAACTATTGTTCGGAATTACGGACGTTAAACTGATCTGTCAATGCTTTGAAGCGGCTTGTATAGTGCATGAAAAAATGATTCCCAAGCGAAAAGAGAGTGACTTAAATAATTGTAATCCTGAATATCCAATATACATTACTTAATAATTATATTACCCGTGTGAGAGCCATGCTGAAGCATATGCTGACGCACTAATTGGGGCTTTCGTCCGAAGGGATACCATGGGCTCACAGAATACTCTGTACGCTGTAGTATAAACTGTTTCGCAGAGTGAGGATATCGGAGACCCTTGGAAATGACGCTTAGGTGGCGTAAAAAGTTGGTAACACAACCAATGCACTGTCTGTGGCGTGGTTGTCCATGGGCGGCGGTGTTCTCTTACCATGTAGGAGACGCACCTGCTCCGTTGTTCACATACTATAAAAAAAATATCCACGACATCCTATAATACTTTTATAGAATATTATGATCGGATGAAAAAAAGAAGTTTAATAAACGTCTTTCTTTAAGCAAATAAATACATAAGTAAGTGAAAAATATATTCTAAGTTTAAAAGACAAGACTCGCAAATTTATGACACTGTCCATAGCTAAATCCACTCAAACCTTCATAAACTCAAATCAAGCAGCAAAAAAACAGTTAGGGAGCAAAAAGACATAATAAAAGAAACAATAAAGGTCCTTTATGGACTGATGTAAGTAGGTTTTATGTGTCCCCGATAATATGTACCGACCCTGACACCTTGTTACGGAATAAGTGATCAATTTGGTTCAGTTCCCGCTGTTAACTCGTAAAACCTTTTAATAAACTGATGGACTTGACGTACTGCTAATCGTTTCCATCGGCTGTCGCAAGAAATTTTAAAATTTCTATCTACCCACTAAATGTGTATTTTTTCCCAATTCATAGAAAAACAACATATATTTGAAAATAAATAATTAATAAAATATAAACATATAAATTACATTACGTAAATAATAAAAAGTACTGGTTGCTTCATATATAATTTGAGAACTCATTATTTTGTATAAAGAGGGTAGCTGTATGAATAACAAGAATAAGTTAGTTCTTACAAAGAATTCGTTTCATCTGACCAGACTATTAATCACATGACATCATTCACATGAATTCAACATTAGGCTAAGGAAAATTATTATTTTTTTATAACTGACAATGGGCCTCCTATATAAGAGAACACCGCCGCCCATGGACAACCCCGCCACACTCAGCGCATTGATTGTTTTGCCGGCTTTTACGCCGCTTAAGCGGAACTTTTAAGGGCCTGCGATAGCCTCGCTCACTTTACGAAACACAGTACAAGTACCCATTCACGCTGAGTATTCTGTGAGCCCGTGGTATCACTTCAGACGAGCCGGCCCAATTAGTACGTCAACAAATACTTCAGCATGGCTCTCCCACGACAAAAATTAATAAACATTATCTTCATCAAATTGCCTTTTTCTTGACATCTATATGTTATTTGATTTTTTTACTTTATTATCAATTCTCACACTTTATTAAGAATTATTATTGTAATCTGTTTTTATTACAATTATAAAGTAAGTCATATTTATTTGTTAAGAAATGTTTCTTCACCTAAACAAAATCTTATAAAATATATTAACGCTCTTGTTTTAAAACATTGCAATACTTAATTGAATATATCCGCTTTTATATGGATTTCTTCCACACCTTACAAATTACATACTTACATTTATTATATCATACTAAAACAAATTCATTCATCTTGTAAATTTCTCTGATGTGTTAATTTTTAAATGGTTTTAAACTGGTACAATTTAAGATTTCTTTTTGAAATGAGATTAATACTTCCGTTCACAAAAACTGCATATTAAGTAGTAAATTTTCAACATAAATATTTTTGAATTTGAATCAAATAAGAAATATATTTTATAATTAAAAACAATTAGAAGAACCTGTACACACCCAAAGTCCAGATACGCAAAATTGCGATAGGCTATTGTGTATTCTAATGTTAAAATTTTAATATTGCTTGGAGTTTTTATTGCGTTTATAGCATCGTTGTAAATTTTATAGGCCTCTTCAAAATCATCAATATTTTGTAATTAGAAATGAGCTGGCTAAAACTTGTATGTTACATTATCGTGACACAATTGACAAGTTTATTCAGTGGGCATTTCTTTATATTCAGGAGTTATTTGATGATACTCATGAATATTTTAACGAAATCAATGTAAACGAATCCTATAATTTATTTAAAATAATTTTTTGTAGTAAAAGTCGTAGGAGTAAAACATAATTAAAAACTATTTATATACATATAATAAAGATCTCTTTTTTATTATATAGCAGACAACGAAACAGGTGTCTCCTATATGGTAAGAGAACATCGCCGCCCATGAACAACCGCGCTATAGTCCGCGCATTGGTTGTGTTGTCTGCTTTTTACGCCACTGAAGCGGCAATTTTAGCGGCTTCTGATATCCCCACTCACTCAGCTAAACACAATACAAGAACCGTTTCACGCTGAGTATTCTGTGAGCCCGTGGTATCACTTCGGACGAGCCGGCCCAATAAGTGCATCTGCATACATGCAGACATGCTTCAGCATGTCTTTTCCGAGAATGGGACAGTATTAAGACACTCGCCCGGTCACTGTCAATCCCTTCCAGAGACCGAATAAATTATAAAATTAAATTATAATTGTGCAGACCGGAATTCCAACCCGATACCTATCGCTTCATGGTACACTTTTAAACCTTTTACTTGAGGTACCTTTAAGCTACGAGGCTCTGAAAATCACATTAAAAATCAAAATCTTACTTTGTTGATGCGAATTGAGCCATTAATGAAATCAGGTTTAGTGTTATAAATTAGAGAAAATCGAATAAGTATACTCTGTCAAGTACAGTCAAAAACTAGGCGTAATTAGAAATTTCAAGATTTTGAATAATTAGAGGCCGTAGAATAAATTATCCTCGAAAAGGGATCATCTTAATTGCTTGTATAGACCCTTGTCACCCGCGTATTTGGTACTAATCGAAATAATTACTAGACTTAAGCTGGGAATTTAATCCTTAATTCATGTTACCAATCATTTTGATAAAGTAAATTAATTAAAAAATAACCTCAAAAACTCCAGAAGTGATAAACTATAAATTAAACGTTATTCGTCGGCTCGAAATCGTTAATACAATTGATCAATAAAATAAGCACATAAAACAAATGTTTATTTTGTTGATAATAAATTTCTTTTCATTTTTAAATTATTCAATAATATTTTATAGGTTTTCATTTTTTTCTGTAATTCAGATGTAAGAATGTAAAATTAACCAAATGTATTTCTTAATTATCAATTACTAGACTTCAGCTTTCCTAAAGTAGCCTTAATCTTGATTTAACCACTATGGGAAAGATATTCCCTCATGTCATTAACTACGCAATCCAAGTTGAAACAATTTTTTTCACAGATTTACAAAGTTTCCTACGTAAGACAAATTGCAAGGAAATCTTTCTTATATTTAGGACAACATTTCTATTTCAGTCCACTTTAATCATACTTATTTGCTTGATATGTCATCAAAATTTTTCTTGACTTCGACATTGCTTTAGTGAAATTAAAACTATTTATAAACGTGAATATCAAACTGTCAAAATATTTGACCCAAAGAAACATTTATGTAATGTCAAGTTAAAAATATGAAACATATTAATTATAAAGGCCGTATTACTTTAAATTAAAATATTATTATGTATTTTTTTATTATTTGATTGGTGGCAAACGAGCAGGAGGCTCATCTAGGGCAAGCGGTCCTCCGCCCACGGACACCTCCAGCCCTTGCAGAGCCGCGGATGCCGGCTGTTAAGGAATGTGTATACTCTTTTTTTGAAGGTAATTGAATACTAAATCTACAAAAGAACTATAAAAATATTTCTTATACATCTACTTCGTATTCAAATAATGGATATTGAGTAAAAGCAATAAAATACGCATTGAAGAGAAGCAAAAGGGATATTCGATAATTACATCTCAGATAGCTTATTCGTGTATTGCTACAGATTTGCCTAATTTGATAGGTCAGTGTCATGGCCTGTTAAGGTTAACGAGTTTTTCTTTTTTCACAATTACGTAAAGAACTGGAATACATAAAATAAGATTTTTCTATATAGTTCACTTTGTAAATGGATTTAATCATGAACGTTTTTAATATTTTACTCTAAATCACGCAAATGATTAAATAAATCGCTGTAGAAGACAAATTCTGAAACAAATAAGCTCTAATTACTAAATATCACAAAATATCAGCGTGACATAGTACTTGTAGTGTGTTTCTCTGAGTTAATTGAGTCTCCGGTAAGTTTGGCTCACCGCTAAGTGGTATAAAAAGCCGACAACGCAATCAAATCGAGGCATAAACGCCAATCGAAGCGTAGTCTCGCTCACTATCTCAAAACAAAACAATTATAAATGAAGTTTCATTACCAAACGTATGTTAGGGTAACTCTATATTCAAATAAAGATATTGCTTTTGTCAATAGCTTCTACAGATCAACATATTTATCATATTTTTTTCGAGGTTTCACACTTGTTTACTTTGAGATTAGCGTGATATGACGTCACTTCCATCGAGTGGGTAGAGGCTGACGAGCCAAACATTGAGAGTTTCGACAAACAGCTTATAACAACAAAAGATTATTTTCGTCACGGTACATGGAAGATAAACAGACATGATTTTGTGTGAACTATCGAAATCACTATTATATACACTCCAGGTTTGATAGAAAAACTTAATAATATAAAAATTACCTATATTTTTAATGTTAAGCGGACAACCGCGCTACAGTCCGTGCACTGTTGTGTTGCCGGATTTTTACGCCGCTGATGCGGAATTTTCAAAGACCATACAATATCCTCATTCCTCATCGAAACACAGTAGAAGTATGTTTTCAAGTACAACGAATGTTTCAGGTTGAGTATTCTGTAAGCCCGTGGTATCACTTCGGACGAGTATATTCCAAGGTGTAACGTCCTAAGAAGACAATAATTATTTTATAACGTAATAATTCCCCTGTATCTTAACATCTTTATTCTAAATAAGGCCGGCTCGTCCGAAGTTCTACCACGGGCTCACAAAATACTCAGCATGAAACGGTACTTGTACTGTGTTTCGCATAGTTAGTGAAGATATTGACGGACATTTAAAGTGCCGCTTTAGCTGCGTAAAAGTCGGCAACACAACTAATGCACGGACTGTGGTGCTGTTGTTCATGGACGGCGGTGTTCTCTTACCATATAGGAAACGCACCTGCTCCGTTGTCCTCTATAGAAAAAAAGAGAGTGCTGAGTCGATTTGGCTTTAAATATATAAAGTTATATTGAGATAAAAATGCTCCATGATTACTTAACAGCCTTAAGTGAAAAACTCCATTAAAGGTTGATAACACTTAACGCAACCAAAAAAATACAAGAAGCAAAAATTTTTGCGCTTCGTAAAGGCTTTCACAGAAGGTTCACATTAAGAGACTTCTTCTGAAAAAATAGTTTCCTTATTAGTGGAAAAGTAAGACAAAAGGGAAAATGCAGATATGATTACATCCATGTCCTGACTCTAACTATAAAGAATCTTTGTTATGATAATGACCTTGAAGGACATGTTCTTAGGAAACATTCTTGGACACTTATTCGTATATTGCCTTGGATCAACAATTCTTAGCGCTGTCTCGTCAATTCATAAACTAGTAGGTATCATATCTTTTTATGGTAAAACGGACAACAAAGCAAGTGGATCTTCTATTTGGTAAGATGCGCGGCGACCGCACGGTTAACTGCACCACAGTCCGCGTTTTGGTTGTGTTGCCAGCTCTTTACGCCGTTTAAACCACATACAAGAACTTCCTATATCCTCAATCACTCAGCGAAACAGTAGGTATAAGTACCGTTTCCTTCCGAGTATTCTGTGAGCCCGGGGTATCACAGAATACTCATCGTGAAATGGTACTTGTACTGTGTTTCGTAGAATGAGTGAGGATATCGGTGGCCCTTAAAAGTGCCGCTTAAGCAGCGTAAAACTCAGCAACACAACCAAGGCGCGTACTGTGGCGCGATTGATCATGGACGGCGGTGTTCTCTTACCATACAGGAGACCCACCTGCTCCATTATCCGCTATAGAATAAAAAAGTGGAGTAGACAAAAAAGCACGCCAAAGGAAAAGCTGTACATACATTTTTCTATACTTTACCTACATGTTTATACATTTCTAATAGGAAACGTACAACTCCGCTATTTTATTAGCTATTTAACCCAACCTGAAACTATAACAATTTTCACCTTTATTTTACGATAAAAACGACCTGCATCTGTTTTCAGATATAGAATGTAGATTTTAAACGCCATAGAAATTTACACTTTATTTAAACAGGTAAAGGGATGTATATAGCTCAAGAGCTAATCTATTCTGGATTGTATAATTTGGCAAGTTTAAAATGTATACGGTATATTGAGTAAGCAATGAAGTTTAGTGAAACCGCTGATACGATTATTTTAAAGGTATTACAACAGCCCTTTTTTGAGAAAACATAAAAAAACACTAAGTTTTAAACCCCCTTTTATAAGTTTAACATACATGTGTCTATTTGTCGTAATTTCTTATAGAGTTTTGTTTTAAAATGGAGGTCAACGAATTATTCTACAATTTATGATGATCTGTATATAATCTGTGCTGTGTAAAACAAATCGGTTTTACTGTCATAAATTAAACTGCTCAGTTATTTTTGAAGAGAATCAAGACGTAATCCATACTAATATAATAGAGGTTTGTGTGAAAGTAACGTTATAGGAGGTAATCTTATGAGATTACCAGATCTAAAGATCTTAAAAATTCTTTCACCAATAGAATCCTACGTTTTTTGTAATATAAACTAAAAGGCTTTTTCGTGGTAGATGAATTTGCAAAGTAAGTCGAATAAAAAATGGTTGTACGATAATGTTTCTTACGAACGGTGCCCTAACGATGGTGCCCTATGATTGACTTCCTGAGAGTGACTGAGATGAGAGATACAGCTTGATAATGTCCATAGAAAGTCCACGACAGAATATATATAACTTTCATAATTTAAATGACAAAACAAAGTTATCCGGGTAACTACACTACTTTTTGAGATTTTAACA
>DWCF01002362.1:0-24380 GCA_018230265.1 Delias oraia | reverse complement strand
CTAAAGCCAATTGATTTCGACGCTTTAGGGAGTTTGTCGTTAAATCGAGGGACGTTACATGGAGTTTACACTGTATACCTATGATATAATAACTAATTTTATTTTTTATTTCTTATAACAACCATCGCATATATCGTTGACAAAACGATCTCTTAAAACTCACTATATCAGGTTTTAATTGTACATAAATACATTTCATATCCGATCAAGTTAATACAGTTATAATTTTTATATAATTAGTGCTTATTTATTGTCTAATTAACCTATATTCTATAACTTGCTTTTAGATGGCTATTCGGTCCAGATGCCTGCCAGCTTTATGCTTTCCTAAATCAATTTTTTGGTGTTTTCCAAATGACATCTTTATTCACTCTTGTACTTGAAAGATACATTCTTGCGAGACACACAACACGAGGTTAGAACTTTTCTTTTAATTAAGTTCCGATATGCCAGAAACCTCTAAAATTAACTAAGACATAAACATTTCCTATGATTTTCTGGATACAACGAAAATTTACTTGATGGATTAGAAAAGTCTTATATAATAATAAGTACCTACATCTGTTTGGACTGTTAAACTTGTTAATGGTTTTTATTTTTTATATTAATTTTGAATACGATTTTTTTATGCGACGAAAAAACTCGTATTGATGCTGTCTAATTAATATAATATCTTTCGTTTCAGAAAGAAGGATGTGTTTTAAATATTATTGGTGTTTTGTTGGTTTAAGTTGGGTAAATAGCTTACTGTTTGCCATTCCACCTCTCTTTGGATACGGAATGTACTCGTGTGACACGACAGGAACAGCTTGCATTTACATGTGGCCGTCGACTCGTGCCAGTGGTAAACAATTAGGTTATGCGATTCCATATATAATATTTTGCTGTGTTCTACCTACTGTCGGAATGTAAGTTAAATAATAAAGGTTTTAATCAAATAACAATAGAAACTTACTAAATGCGATTGCTCATTCTTTTGATTATTTACCAAAAATAGATTAAAGAAGTGCCTTAATATTTAACATAATTTAAAACTATAGTTTAATTTGCAGATTCTCTTATATAGGTAAAGCAAATCGCTTGGAGAGTATATATTACAGAAATGAAATGCTTAGGGAGGATAAACATTTAACAAAGGTAGACTTTTATCATATTGTTAAATATAATAATAAATTAATTTTCTATCGGTACTAATAGACGTTAGATTAATGTGTCATCAAAAAATCTGTGTAATGATCTCTTGTTCCTTCAGATTGTTTCATCAGAAACATACACTATATGATAATTTGGTCAATGTATCAATTACTATATATTGTTATCATATTATTTAAAGTAGTAATTAATAAACTATAATCTGTGCATTCTTTTAAAAACCACTCTTCAAAGGCTAGACCACACGTCTTAAAGAAATACTTAATAAAAAATTTTATATTTTTTTTAGTGTATTCACGGTATGTGTTTGATAATACTGACTCTATGGATTCCTCCAGCTATTTTAGCTGGTAGTCAATGGTTTCCACTTTTACTATTTGGATATCGACCTCATGTACCACAAGTCTTGGCTTTGATTGCCCCCATCACCTCCGAGTTAAGTTAATATAATATATAAGTGTGGTTTTTGCCTTTTTATCTAAAAGAAAGTTACTTTTTTTATAGTATAGCGGACAACGGAGCAGGTAGTTCTTCTATATGGCGAAAGAACACCGCCGTCCATGAACAACCGCGCCACAATCCGAGCATTGGTTGTTGCCGGCTTATTACGCCATTTAAATGGCGTTTTAAGGCACTCTGATATCCTCACTCACTCTGCGAATCACAGTATAAATACTGTTTCACGCTGAATCTGCTGTGAGCCCGTGGTATTACTTCAGATGAGTCGGTGCGACACTATTAAGGCACTCGCCCGGCCACTGTCAAGCCCTTCCAGAAACCGAATAAATTATAATTTATAATTGTCCGGACCGTGATTCGAACCTGATACCTCTTGCTTCATGGTGCATTTTTAAAACCATTAAGCTACGAGGATCTCAAAAATTTTTGAATCACTTCAACGTTGTCATGTTAGAATCCAAATTAATATGATTAGCTAATTAAAGAAAGGTATCTTTTCGTTTAGTAAGACCTTATTATGTTATGATAGTGATGCTTAATTTCACAGGCAGCGACGTGTGTTCCAGTCTTATGCTATTTGTCAACCGATGCCCGCCTAAGAGCAGCACTTTTGGGACGCATGCGCAAAGATTACGCCCTTCTACCACCGCAGTACGCAATCAGATATCAAAAAGGCTAGAGATCACTTGCCGTTTCTTGGATACTTGTTTCTATGACAATCTAAATGCCAGCGGAAATAAATAGCGTTCCGTTGACACAAACTAAGTAGATAATGTCACATTGTGGTTTTCAGATGTGACCAGACATAAGGTATTGTTTTTTCTAGAAGGTTTGATCATGACTGGCTTGTGAATAATTTGTATTTATATTTTAAATTATATATTAATTGTAAAAATAATGTGTTTATGTAAATAAATAATGTAGTTTACTTAGAAAAAGTTATTTAAAAATAACATTGGAAATTAAAGGGATAACAGTAAATTACGAAATAAAAGCTGTACTTTAGAAGATATTATTTGAAAAAGAAAAAATGTCATTATTTATATTTACTTATACTGATTTTCGAACATAAATACCTTATTTGATAAACTACAGCAAAAGTTACATCCTGCATTGTTCGACCTAAAGAGCAATTTTTAAATATTGCACACTAATTACTAACTCATTGAATTTAAGGTTTTTTAAGCTTTATATGTAAGTACAATGTGGTTTCAACATAACAATGTAATGTATATGAAACAGAGCGTAAAGAAACCAGATAAAGGTATATTCTTTGTATGTAATTTGATATAAGTATTATAAATAATATGTTAAGATATTAATGCTCGATTCACTGGTAATAACTTCAGTCAACCAATGAATTTAATAGAATAACTATATCATTAAAGATGAATATACATTGTGCTTGGAGTGAAATATTTAATGACAAAGACGAGATTGCTTTGAAGAATGGATTGATTTTTACAGGTACATATTTTATATATTATTTACTTTAGGTTGTATGAGGTAAAATGAATTATGTGTTTAGATTGTTTAAGTTTTAAAGTTATTATATAAAATGTTTGTTAGAGAGGGTTTTTATTTCAATATACTGGAAATAGTTACATTCGTTTGATTTCAATAATCGACTTGAATTATTAATAATCTTAAATGATCTGGTATTATACACTTGGGTTTTTGATTTCTCGTGAATTTCGTAATCTTCGAGGAAGCAGAATATCGCAGATACCTGAAATATGCCTTATTATTTCTAATTGACATGTCAGTTGCAATGAATTGCATTTGAAAATGAAATGCAATTGAAGTGATGTAAATAGCAGTCTGATGAACGCTCTACAAGTCAAACAAATATATTGTCTATTTTCAGAAGCGACGTCTGTTTTATTTAGTCTATGTTTGAATTTAACGATCTTTTTAACAAATCTGAAATACGATTTAGGTTATCGCAACCTAGTATTTTTTACGATAATTACCAACGTTCGTTGTGTCTTGCCTGCTACTCTTTACGTATTTTCAGAAAGGTATGTACCAGATTTTTATTTTACACAATAATTAACTTTAATATTGTTCTTATTTAACTATAATCTACATTATTCATTTGTAAAAATCTAGATTTATTTGTTTGTAATGGTTACTTAAACTCAGAAAATACAAACATAAATTGGTATTTCACCGACGTTTCTGAGTTAAGTAATGTGAATAAAACCTTCTTTAAATCTGTTATATCTAATATCGTTTATACTATTTTCTTAATTTAAAATAATAGTAATAATAGAAAGCTCCATTTATGTTCTTTTTTTTTACTAGGAAAAGGTAGCAATTTTAGGAAAAACAACGTATCTTCGAATCAATTTTCATATTATAGTGAATTTAAGAACGATACACTCAAAATAACGAAGTATAATTTATTTATAATGAAACTTATTTTTTAGATCATTAGAAATCTCTGATTCCTGTGCTTTTAACGGATTTTGGAACACATTTCTCTCCGTTTACGAAGTGGAATGCCTCACTCATGTTTGCATAGAACGTTATGTTGTTGCGAAATATATAAATAACGGTAATTACAGATTAATAATATTCATATAAATTATTCAAATCTTACACATTTGAGGTTAAATCGAAGTCAATTTTCCCAAATAATATCAATCAGGTTCTTAATTATAAGAAATCTAATTTCTACTATGTTTGAAACGTTTAGAAATTCATTCGTCATAACTTTACGTATTAGTGTAATAAATATAAGTATAGTAAAATTATAAGCAAAAGTTATTTTCGTTCATTTTATAAACCTCATTGTAAAATACCTATCTTTGGGATATTTATTTCTAGAAAAAAATATAGTTAGATTGTACAGTTATGTAGAATAATTTTTGAAATAGAAAATTAAAACAAATTTTGTATCTTTTTTTTAGATTGGCCACTCATACGATGGCATTATACAATGTACCAAGGCCTGTGCATACTTTTCGCTTTATTGTACTCAGTTCCACCTCTTTTTGGTATCGGAAACTATGCATTGGACTTTACATGCGACAAATGCGTACTGGATATGGTTTTAACCGACACCTGGCAAAAATATATCATTGTTTTGATATATCTACTACGGAGTGTTAAATCAGCATCATTTATGTAAGTTATTATAGTAAATGTATTAAACTAAACATTATTTGTACAATTAAAAATTTTAGAACAAAAAGAGATACGTTTTTCCAGAGATTATTGACTTATACAAAAATGGCACATAAAGAATCTTTTTAAACATCTAATATGAAACTTTATAGTATTCTATTTCAGACATAGGAAAAACTTTACACAACAATTATTAAGTATAAAGTATAAATTGAATTTATTATTTTTCTTAAAGGATCTTTATGTTATACTGGGCTTGTGGATTGGAACATAAAAATAAAACAAAGAAAATGGTGGAACAAGCTTCTTTTTTGAAGGTACGGGTTTTTCTGGCTAAAATTGCTTAATGTGTTTTTTTTATAAAAATTAAATTAAACATGTAATCAAAATTATTACTGATCTAAATAATTTACGTGAATATTGTAATTTTTTTAATGGCTCATGGTCAACCGCGCCACAGTCCGCGCATTGGTTGTGTTGCCGGTTTTTTACGCCACTTAAATGGCATTTTTAAGGGCCTCCGATATCCTCACTCACTCGGCGAAACATAGTAGAAGTACCGTTTAAAGTATAATTACCATTTCACGCTGAGTAATGCATTGCTCTCCAACGAAAAAAATAATAATGGTCGGCTAAGAACAATTTATTCTTATATTATTTAATATATTTAATTTATTATAATTTAATTATAATTTAATTTATTTATTATTTAATATAAAAAAAGGAATATTCTTCTATTCCGAAACGTGAGATGTAAATAGTTCGCCTTAATATATTTTTAATTAAATGAGTAGTCAATTACAGACGATATTAGATTTATTGTTTACATTTAAATCGATTTGTGAATTTTAATTGTAGAGTGTCGTGGTAATAACGATTGTAAATCTAATGTGTTGGTGGCCTATAACAGTGATAAGAGGCTTGGTGATATTAACGAATTTACTTGGTTTCGCCATATTCGTCCCATCTGCTTGGCTTATTCAATGGGCATTATGGATTAATTCTGTAAGTATCTAAAACAAAAAAAAAATCCACAATATTTGAAATATGAAAATCAAAATCAAGCTACAGAAAAAAAGAAACAGTTTTCTCTTCCTAAGTATTTAGTATCTGACATAAATAATGTTATATAAATCTGTGTAGGCAAAAGTCAAAATCGTTTCTTTATTTGTACTCTTTTATTTTAATTATTGTACCAGTTATTATTTCAGATTGCTCCAGCTGCAACTTCCGTCACGCTATTTATTATTGATGACCGCATTCGTCAGACTATTAATCAATGGAAAAAGTCAGGGAAAGAAAAAAAGAAGATCTAGCTTTCTATCTGGAAGATATAATGAAACAGTCCATATACCAACATACCATTAATATAAAACCTGTATTTGATTGTAATATGAATTTTCAGCTTAAAAAAATTAAAAGTTGACATTCAATAAAAATATAAAATTTTAGATTTTTTTTTCTACTACAGATATAAAGTTCTGAACAAATTATAAATAAATATGTTGAATATGGTTATAGATAGATATATATAAAGTAGGTAGGTAGTACTTACCTACTAAAAATCTATCAATCCTACCAAGTAGATACGAGGGATTTCTTATAAATATTTCAAATTAAGGTTTATGTAAAAAGGGATGGAGGTCCGAAGGGGAGGCCTATGTCCAGCAGTGGACGTGCTACCTCTGAAATGATGATGATGATGATGTAAAACACAAATTAATATACGAATTCAATTGAATAATGCCAAAAAATCAATTTTCAACTCAGCTTAACTGCATTTACATACTTCTGGATGAGTGAATAATTTTGATTAACAATTTTAAGTATAGGTAAATTAGATTAGAAAGCACATGACTAAATGATCCACTACTTTCAATGATTATTATTATACATAAAGCATATCTAAAAATAAAAATCAAGTATTATAATAACGGTAACTTTACTTTACATAAGTTCATTGAATCAGTCAAAACTCAAAATGACAATACGATAAAAATGTCAGTCTAAATATTATTCTAAATAAATACAGGAAGAACGTAGTTTCACACCTTATTGTTTTTGGAAATACAAGAATTCACAAGCTTATTAATAATTAGTTTAACTTATATTATTGTAAAATCTAAGCTTCATTTGGTCCACTTTAAGGCCATTTAAAATTTGAATATCCTATTGTTCTTATAATTGCTATTAAAATTATTAAGTCATATCAATCATATTGTACTTATTACAGGTTTTAGAGCAAAACAAAAATATTATCAGATTTTACATTAAACCATTTATAAACTATGTACTTATTCGAGGTTTATGCTAGATTTACTGTATCACAAGTAACGTGGATTTTGGTGCCTTGAAATCTAAATACTAGATAAAATAAACCTATTATCATCTTATAGCCTATATACCTATATACATATAAAACAATCTCAGCTCATAGACTTTCTGTTTCAGACTGCCTCATTACGAAAAAATAAGAGATGTCACTTAGGGGTTTCCGTTTGTTTTTTTTATTGTACAGCGGACAACGGATCAGGTGGGTCTCCTATATGATAAGAGAACACCGCACCTACGGACAATCGCACCAAAGTCCGCGCATTGGTTGTGTTGCCAGCTTTTTACGCCACTTAAGCGGCATTGTTTAGAGCCACCCATATCCTCACTCACTCAGCGAAACGCAATAGAAATTAAAAAAAACCAAAAATAGTCATAATGAAGAATATTTCATATTTAATCAATGCTATAATTTTTCTAATTGTGTATTTAAATTCTTTGTAACTAGAGAAAATAATCATTTTCGATTAGGTAGAACAGTATGAGAAATTGTAAATATACAATTGTTAACAGAACAAGAATTAGTCACAGAATAAAACGTATAGCATTAACAAAACCTGAAGTGAGTTGATATGTTTATTATTATACATATATTTTGATATTTTAATGTGTATTTAATCGCGTGTGGTATATCTGACTCTTCCATGCGTTAAAAATAATAATCAAAATAAAATAAAACAGTTAAATATTACGATTCATGAATGCTTAAATGGCTTCATTTAAACTATAAGTTAAAATGTATTTGTTATACTGAGAATATAAAATAATTTTCGATACACGTGTTAAATGTTGCCTGGGGGCAATCAGATAATTGAAGTCTTATATATATCTTATTTTAACACTGCATGCCACTGAATTTGCCATTATTTCACCTAGAGTAGTCACTCTCTCTGGAATGAGTTTGAACTAAAAACTTTTTACACTTTATTCACCTTGATTCTAAATAGTCATCTATGTTAGTTGTATATACCCTGTTGGAATAGGTATCCTCCGAGTGAGAGATTGAGGACGTAGAGGGACTATGGAGTATGATAATAGGATACTCGCACTTCGTCCCTCGCAGCGTATCCTGCTAAATTTGCTCCAACGCCAATCCCTGATTGTTCCTCTTTTCAAAGAATGGAATCAGGAATAAGATGAGTCCACTGAGGGAGATAGTTCCGCCAGCGCCGTAAAATCCTGGTGAATACGAATGATACGTATCATACAGCCAGCCTGGAATAATAAAATTGACAATGTAATTATTAATATAATGTAATTAATAAATGAACAGAAAAATAAATAATCTTTCTTTTAATTCGAGAGTCTGGCAGCTAAGTGGTTTTAGAAGTCTCATAATAAATAGTACTTGAACTGGTGCCTCTACTGTGTTTCGCTGAGAGAGTGAAGATATCGGAGGCCCTTAAAATTCCGCCTAAGTGGCCTAAAAAGTCGGCAACACAATCAATGTGCAAAGTGTGGCTCGGTTGTCCATGAGCTGCGGTGTTCTCCATATAGGACATCCACCTGCTCCGTTGTTTGCTATACCATAAAAGAATTTGGAAATTTTTAAGTATTGGCTGACTGAGACTGAAATTGAAAGAAAAAGATGGCAATTATAACATACATTCTATATGAATTATATTAATATCTCAGTTACCAGCAAATGGTGGTCCGATGAGGGAAGCGATGCCTTGGAACAGTAGCAACAAACCAAATGCATTGGTTAACTTTTCTAATCCAAGAAGGTCGACTAGCACCACTGAGGTGAGACCAACATAGGCTCCAATAGTGAAGCCAAACGCAGTCGCATACAAAGCCAGACCCCAAAACTCCCAGCATAACATCGCTGCTGCAGTACCTGAAATCAATAATATTTTGAATCATTTTATTATTTATGTAATAAGACATAAGCCTCGTTCTGAACATATGCATTAGTATTAGGTCGTGGAAAAAATACTCAAAAACTTCTGCTTATATTCATTCTATCAATGTAAATCATAAATGTATATTTTAAATTTATTTTATTATTTCTTATTCTATAGCGGACAACGGTGCAGGTGGGTCTCCTATATGGTAAGAGAACACCGCCCAACCGCGCCACACTTCGTATGGTAGAGTTGCTGGCTATTTACGATGCTAAAGTGCCATTTTTAAAGGCCTCCGATATCCTCACTCACTCTGCGAAACAAAGTACAAGAACCGTTTCATGCTGACTATTCGGTGACTCCATGATATCACTTCGGACGAGCTGGCTCAATTAGCGTGTCAGCATATTCCTTAGCATGGGCTCTCAAACGGGCTTTCCTTACAAAGTAATATATGAAAAAAAAGTTTTATAAAAAAAAAGGTGGGCGTCTTTGGGGGAGGCCTATGTCGAGCAGTGGACTTAGATGGGCTGATGATGATGATGATATGAAAAAAAAGGTTTAGTCCTTTTGCATTACAATAATTATAAGCTGAAGATTAATGATCCTTATAGCAATAATATAAGTATGAGTGGAAGGGGAGGCCTAAATGCAGCAGTGAACGTCCTGCGGCTGAAATTATGATGATGATGATAGCTATAATATAAAGCAGACAATAACTTACTTATTCCAGCAACAGTCAGACATACATTGTAAGCCAATAAACGATTCACCCACGGTTTATCACTGATATATCCAAGTATGATTCGCCCCACGAGATTAGAGGCTCCAATAATAGAGATCAAATATGGAGCATTTTCTATTCCAAGTTGTTCACTCATTGGCACGGTGTAGACATATGGAATATAAAAGCCTATACTAGTTAAAAAGTTTGACACAGAAAATAATATGAATACAGGATCGACTAATAGAGACACATCAAGCATTTCAGATAATGCTATTTTAAACTCCCTTGAGCAAGGTAACCAGCCACATTTCTCCTCTTTTTCTTTCTGTATTGTAACCTGAGTTCTGTCTATAGAAGTAGCCCTGTATCTGGCTATGCTGGTCATACTTCCTTGGTATAAGACGTCAGGTCTTTCCATAATTCCGCTTCCACGACGAGAGCCCATTTTCTGTTCTTGTTGTTTATTAAGAGCAGGTTGTGAGAGAGTCAGTCTTGCTATGTCATCTTTTCCATTAATCCTTAAAAAATGTTCTATACTTTGAGATCTTTTGAGTTTATTCTTATTATTATTATCCACTTTTGGTAGCATAGGTTCTGTAACTGGAGTCCGCGGTCTTTCGGGAACAGATCGGAACATTAGACCTAGTGGGATGCAGTTTAAAATCAACGCTCCAATAATAGCCATTGTGCCTCTCCAGCCGTAGTTTGATATCAGGGCAGAGGTCATCGGAGCGAAAAGGAATGTTCCCAGTCCCGATCCACACACAGCTATGCCTGTGAATAATAAAGATATTTATGAACAAAGATATTCACGGGCTCACAGAACACTCAGCGTGAAATAATACTTGTACTATGTTTGGCAGAGTTAGTGAGAATATCGGAGGTGCTTAAAATTACCGCTTAAGCTGCGCAAAAAGGCGGCAACATAACCATTGCGCGGACTGAGGCGCGGTTGTTCATGAGCGGCGGTGTTCTCTTACCATATAGGAGACCTACCTGCTTCGTTGTCCTCTATAGATTAAAAAAAACAGAATAAGTTCAATGATATCGAATATTAAAGCAGAAATACTGCGAACGACACGCATAGATTATCATCATTACGCATCATGCATATATTATACGGCAGTAAAGAGTACTCTTACATTGCTGATATAATTTGATTTACATACTGTGATACTACTATAATCAGAACAAGTAATGTTATAATAACAATCAACATACCCGTGGCGAGACTTCTATATCTCTCAAACCATACTGTGACGCTGACAATGGCGGGTAGGTAGATGAGACCGAATCCCATACCGGTTCCAACGCCAATTGTGATGATAAGAGTATTTACATTCTGAGCAAATGCAGACAGGATAACGAAAACCGCGGAAAGTAGAGCACCAGCGACCGTCACTGTTCGACATCCCCAACGATTTACAAAAGAACTTGATATGGGCCCTGAAATTGATAATGTCATGAAAGTAACAACAAATTTATTTATTACACATACATGAATTTACTTTTACGACAAAAAGATATCTAATACTTTAAATTGCAGAGTTTATGTATCCACTACATTTTCCAAATAAGGGTGGGTACTTTACCTACTCTCTTATCTAGGAATGCTTATATCTAAGAATCACAACGTTTCTTATTAGTTCTATAAAACTATATGAACAACTTATTGCTTTTTAGACTATATGTATCTTATCCTATAAGAAATTTACATTTTAAATATATATTTATTTAAAAAACCATCGTTAAATTTATATATAGATATTAAACCAAGGTCCAAAGGCCAATCAATTAACTGCTTTTCTGAAATGATGAGATCATATGAATTGTAATTTCTTTCTACCTTTGGGAACGAGGAACATAAATTTACACTTGGTTTTGAATACAAAGTCTGAACTTGGCAACTAGACGAAATTGTTTAAGAATAAAATATTCAGCGAAGTTGTGCTACAAAGGATTCAATAAATAAAATAACTGAACGTCTAGAGGTCATCATCAATTAATAGTTATTAATTTTGATTATGTTCATAATTTTTAGCAAAGTTACAAGATACTAAATAAAAAAGCAAAAGTTTTAATAATATGATGTAAGGACCAATCTTTCGTTTGAGATTAATTATTTTGATAATTTGTCAACAAAAAACAAAGTTTGGATGGTTCTGTGCGATAATACAAACAAATTTTAAATTCTTCCATAAATTGTGAGATTTATGAAGGACCATAAAGCCATAATTTTTAATATACTGAACTGATGATTGATCTATGTTCTGGGATCAGAAGTAACGGTTAAGCATCTAAAATTTAATGCATGCAGTATCATAGATAGTTAAATTGTTTGATGAACTTAAAATAATAACTATGACCACTCTAACTGACCACGACCTTCAACCTCAATGATTATGATTAACGAAATTTATGTCAAGATGCTGAATTATTAATTTCAATAAAATGATGCAAATGGAAATTGGATGTAGGGCACAATATATTAGAGTAATGTTTACATGAAGTAACTACTAACCTGAGCTAAGTGTTACACCGACGAGGATGGATACGATCCACGCGGTCTTGCCTTGGCCCTCATTGAAGTAGGTTAGGAACTCTGCATAGAACACTCCTAACGAATAGGTCATGCCATCAGCTGTAAGATAGTAAATTCAATATTAGACATTAAATACGGATTATTTAAAAACTTACTTTCTACACAATATTTCTTGGCGCAATTTTGTTTATAGAATCGCTGGCAAACGACTAGGAGGCTCACTAAGAGCAAGCAGTCGTCCGCCCATGGACACTTTAACCCTTGCAGAGCCGCGGGTGCGTTGCCGGCCTGTAAGGAATGCCGCTCTTTTATTGAAGGTCCCCAACTCGTTTTGGTTTGGAAATACCCTTGCTGACAGCTGATTCCACAGAGAGTTGGTGCGCGGCACAAAATGCCTACAAACGCTAAGTTGTGGAGCGACAAACATCAAGGTGAAAGCGATGAAACTTTGTAATCGAAGTGATATCACAGGCTCATAGAATACTCAGCGTGAAACGGTGCTTGTACTGTGTTTTGCAAACTGAGTGAGGATATTGGAGGCCCTTAAAAGTGCTGCTTAAGCGGCGTAAAAAGCCGGCAACACAACAATTGCGTGGCCTGTGGCGCGATTATTCATGAGCTACGGTGTTCTCTTATCATACAGGAGAACCCACCTGATCCGTTGTCTGAAATGGAATTGGAATGTTAATTTGAGCATATTATACCTACATTGCAGATTTCATGCATGAAAAATACAGAGATTAAAATTATAGTTGTCACATGGCTAGTTACGAAATATTCACGTGCCTAGAACGACAGTATTATCGCGAACACATGTCACGTCAATATGCATTTCTCTCTTATCGTGGTCTCCTTACAGAACTGGGATAACATGATGGGCATTATTTGAACAATAACATGAATGACAGTTGCGAACTTGACGTTGTACAAATGCAACTTCCGGAATAGATCGCTTACGGCGGAATATACAAAACGTTGTACACTCAATTCTCAGTTGAAATTTTAGTTAGATGCAAACAACAGAATGTTAAAATCAAATCATCCGCTATTCAAAACAGATAAACTCATAGACATTATAATTTCTTACTTAAAGATAATCTTAACATAATAAACAAATTAATTACTTAATTCATAATTAATTTGTTTATTCCATTAAGTTACGAGTACAAATAGTAAAAGTACAAATATTTCAAACATATTCCAATATATGATCTGATATAGTAGATATCTAAGATATTTGTGTCATACGAATATTAGAAATCTTATCAAGAAAATGGTGTAAATTGTTGTTAGGATTCAGCATAAATATAATTTAGGTTAAGCAAATAAATGTTAGGGTTTATGAAAATCTATTTGTTTTATCTTCCTTATATATAGTAAACAGAAATAAATAGAATTATATTTAAATGACTTCACCTGTATCATCTGCTTAATAAATTGTAAGGTATTGCATGATATTTGACCTCGATCATGAAGTATAATAACAATAGTTTATTTCAACATACCTTCTCAATTTCAAATATAAACTCGTGAATTAATAATATAATTGGGATGAAAGTTGGCTTGAATATATAATTTATTAATGCATGTACATTTCAACGTCTGACACAGTTGACAGTCATACGGTTTGGATTTAAATTAACACAGGACCACCATTTTATCCTTTCTGTATTAATGACTACAAGAGACTACTTGAACGCATTCAACATAACTTCAACGAAATAATCGAATTAATAGTCGTGATTTACGACATATATACGAACCCCAAAGAGCGATACGCCTACGCATTCTTTGTGCCACAACATCGTTCTAACTAGAATTGACAGATTTATTATAAATGTATATTCAAATAAATAATTGCGTTGTTCTCATAAATCTTTTAATTAAAAACTGTGCTGTGTGCTGTGTGAACGAATGCATTTGTGCAGTAAATGATTAGACGAAAGCCATAAAATCCGTGTTGGATATGTATTTATACGACTCTCATATTATAATATCTATTATAATTTTGAGAGCCTCGTAGCTAACTGGTTTAATACGAGTATGTCTACCATGACGCGAGAGGTATTGGTTAAGTCCAAACAATTGTAATTTAATTTATAATTTATTCGGTCTCTGGAAGGGCTTGACAGTTGCCGGGCGAGTGTCTTAATACTGTTGCATCCATGACGCACTAACTGGCCCAGCTCGTCCTAAGTGATACCACAGGCTCATAGAATACTCAGCGTGAAATGGTAGTTGTACTTTAAATAGTGCTTCTACTGTGTTTCGCTGAGTGAGGTAAGTAAAAATGGCGCTTAAGTGGCATAAAAAACCGGAAACACAACCAATGCGCGGACTTCGGCGTGGTTGTCATTGAGAGCATAAAAATTCTTATGGTTTACACTTCACGTAATGTAAAACCAATGACGGCCAAAATTCAGAAAATCGAATCCTAAATTTAAAACATTATCATTTATTGATAAGAATTGATTGATATCCTTTGACAGTCTTGAACATACTACTATATCAGATAGTGGTTGCTAAGTACTGGATACAGTTTTTAGCATGTTATGTTACGAACATAGTACTATTGTTATAATTAACTGATTGCAATTTCAAGTCCAAATAACCGTAACATAACTTAATAAAGTGTATTTCGTTACATAAAAAGTAAATGGTACTTTAAAAAAATATGCGATAAATTCTTGAATAACTTAAATGTAGGCACATATTAGTTACCAAGAAATACTGCCAGTGTACAAAGCTAAAACAGACTTCATTTTATAATAATATCTCATAAAAGCAAGTTTCTATAGCAGACAAAGGAGCAGGTGGGTTCTCCTGTATGGTAAGAGAACGCCGCCGCCCATGAACAACCGTGCTATAGTTCGCGCATTGGTAGTGTGGCCGGTTTTTTCGCCGCTTAAGCGACACTTTTTAAGCGCCTCCGATGTCCTCAATTATTCTGTGAAACACAGTACAGGTACCGATTCACGCTGAGTATTCTGTGAACCCGCGGTATTACTTCGGATGAGCCGGACCAATTAGTGCGTCAGCATATGCACCAGCAAGGCTCTCCCACGGATGCTACAGTATTAAGACACTTGCCCGGCCACTTAAGAGAGTCAGATTAACTGTCAAGTTATACGAGTAAATTTAAATTGCGATATTAGAAGAACATTTTGCAGAATCATTGTTATATAGTTATTCTTTAGATTTGATATTTATTTCTGGTGATATGTTTAATAATACAAGCCTTCAAAAATCTTTCTGACGTAAAACGTTATCTATATTGGAAGGCTAAGTCTCAAGTGAAACAACAATTGTTTTGATGATAAGTGGGTCACGTTTAAGCCTTAAAAAGGACAAAGGGTCTTAGAATTTCCTCATTATTGTTATTCTATATTTAACATATATTAAAAGAAGCAATTATCATTGAATTATATG
This sequence comes from Delias oraia, assembly GCA_018230265.1. NCBI lineage: Eukaryota > Metazoa > Arthropoda > Insecta > Lepidoptera > Pieridae > Delias > Delias oraia. The sequence continues at coordinate 8,761 of DWCF01002362.1, read as the reverse complement.
AAAGGTTCAATTAAAAATTGTGTAAAATTCACATTTACAAGGCTCATAATATTTTCCTACATTATTTTAATGATATAGCGGACAACGGAACAGGTCGGTCTCCTATATGGTAAGAAACCGCCGTCCATGGACAGCCGCGCATTGCTTGTGCTTTTACGCCAAATTACGCGGCATTTTTAAGGGTCTCTGATATACTTACTCACTCAGCAAAATACAATGGAAGCGCCTTCTCAAGTACAACTACCATTCGAACTGGCCCAATTAGTGCGTCAGCATATGCTTCTGCATGGCTCTACCACGAGTGCGACATTATTAACACACAGGCTACTGTCAAGCCTTAAGCCTCAAAGACAAAATCAATTATAAATTAAATTATAATTTATAACTTTCCAGACCGGGTTTCATACCCGATATCTCTCGTTTTATGGTAGACTTACTAAACCACTTAGCTACGTCTCTCTCAAATAAAATAGGCTCTCTTTATTCTTAAATATTTGAGAATAAAGTCTTAACATAAAAATATTTTTTTGATGTAGTTTTCTTAATTTTTCTAATTCTTCAATGAAGAAATAGAAAGGTTTTTAGCAAAATTATATTTTACCTGATTGAATTTTTAACCTTATATCGTTGTCTATACTAGTCATATAACTGTGAAATATACGTTAGTCATATCAATACATAACACAAAATTTCAACCATATCAATAAATAAATAATTACTCTGTTTAACGTGAATAATGTAAATGTAAGGCTTAAGGAATTCATAATGTAAATGTGAACCTGAATAAGATGAATAAAATATAATTTTATTGAATGCTATATTTTCCTTATTATTGCAAACCAACTTCGTAGTTACAAAAGAAAATAGATCAATTAGAATAACGTAGGTATAAACTGATTAGGTACTAACTTATTCGATATAGTTAGTTTTAATTATTATGAACCAGCACGAATATTAAACAAACTCGGAAACTGAAATATTTGAAAATAATATGAATAATATAATTATTACTAAATAAACATTGAATGACATTGGAATAACAACAACAATTGAATGGCGTTTCTCCGTAAAAACAAAAGAAACAACATTGAATGAATTTACATAATGCATTGGTATATATAATTTATTAAATCCAAAATAACTAAAAATGTGCACCTAATGATAAAAATTTATTTAATTATAATATGCACTATAAAGACGTTTTTTTATGTATAATTTTCAAATATGTTTTCTTTCTCCGATATTGTGATATCGTCACTAAGTAACGTTTTAATTAAGTCGGCTCGTCCGGAGTAAAACCACGGGGTCATAGAATATCAACGTTAAATTTTATTTGGGCACAAGGCTCACCAAATTTCGCGCGCAAGTAGCGGAAAAAGGCAACAACGCAATAAAAATCAAAAGTGACTACGTTGCGCTGACGTTGTCCATCACCGGCGATAATTTCTTACTATCAGGGGAAACGCCCCCTCTTCGCCGCTATGTCATAATAATAATAAATTTATAGGAACTGTGAATTGTTACGCACTTTCAATCAAAAATAAGCCTTATTTTCAATAAAAAACATAATGAATACAATCAAAGTATTGGCCATCAGAAGCTATGATTTTTTTCCATCTTTCTTGCAGCATATATATAGCATCTGTGATTCCACGTGGAAATAATGGCTCTGCTTTTGAGGCAATCCATGAATTAACCCTTGACTTCTTAGAAAGAACCAAAGTGCTGCTTAGCCAGGTCCCGCGTCATCGGTCTGAACAAGTGGTCGGAAGAGGCAATGTGTGGGCTACACAGGGGAAGGGGTAAAATTTCCCATTTCATATATGTTTTGACGCCCTTTGAAACATGCTTACAATTCTTCATCTTCAAATTTTTTCACTTTCTCTGGACGTTCCTTATCGTCTGTATCAAAATCTTGTAATGCGTCAAATCTATTTTTGACATGATTTCAACTCTGAAGTCTATTCAGGATAAATTTCAGAAACAAATTCATGAGTTTGTGTTGCTTTTCGTTTTGAATTGAACAACAAAAGCAAAACTTCCCGCAAATGTTGTTTTGTTGGCACAAAGTTCGACATTTTATGGTAATAAAAAAGTTTTTTTTTGTGTTCAAAAATTATTTGTGTTCACTTTGACAGATCAATTTAATATATTTTTTTTTGCCGCTCTTTAAGATACAATAGCTATCAATGTCAAAATAATAACGCGTGTGATAGATATGAAGTTAGTAACAAATGCGCATGTATTAATTCACTCTCCCAATATATACACGTTCACGAAAGAGGTACAACAGAACTGACCTTTTTTATTAGATACAATAGTTAGTCCCATAGAATGCAATCTATAAATTGGTGTACCCGAGCGGTTAAGTTTGCTAAACATTTTAAAAAACATTCAAATATAGCCCAATACGAAAATATCTGATTCTATATATGACTTCATTCAATGCTCTTATTATTATTATCTCAACACGAGTGCCATTTATCTTTTTGGCACAATTTAGAATATTAATATGATGATTCGAATAATGCAATGATGATTCAGAAATCAATATGCACATTTAATTGTGACTAAATATGTTTTCAATTAAACATATTTCAGTGATATAAGTCTTTAGTCTGCTTTATAGTAGTTTGTTATTAATTTTGTTATTTTTACAAGTGTGAAAATATTTTACATTTTTTGACCAGACGATCCTATGACGTTCTCATAATCTATGCAACGGATAACCGTTGTGTTATATAAATAACAGATAATTTTTAAAACAAAATTGTGATGTTAACTGTGTGTATTTGACATGCGTCATTAGCAACGTCACAATAAAAGTGGAAGTCCAAACAATGCTTTTGTCCTCTCATGAAAGGCTAATCTCTGTTTGATAAGCTTTTGTCTGCAGCTTTTCAAACTTATACTTTTAGTTTCTTACCACTTATCATAATATAATATTTATCTTCCTTAAATACTTTTACAGTCTATATCTTTTGTTATGAATGACTATTTGTTCGTCCTATTTTGTTATTTGAAAAAATGCATAAATAAATGATTCCTATATGGATAGGTATCTAATATTTTATTGAGTAATAACAATCTTAACGGGATGGAATGAACTCCAATTATATTGTACACTGCTTTGTGTGCTAGCAACCAGCAGCATGGTATGTATGTAAAATGAACATAATTATATTTTATAGATATATTTTTGTATTACTGGAGCCAGACATTCACATGTATCACAAAGGCACCAGTTATCACTCATTGCTGGTCCGATATATAATATTTATTAGACATATACAAAGTCCATTTGATTTCTGTTTAGTATTGATAAACAATATATTGACATTGTTAATTATGTTACAGATAAATAGTTTCATTGAAAAATGCATGACTTTGAGTTTGGTTGATAGCTTAAGAAAATCAATCGCATAATTATTTTGTAATATTTTAATAAACAATTATATATTGTATAGTTAATACAAAATAATAAATTTAGTACCTACCAGCCGTACAAAATCAAACATGTTAAAGTTTTATTAACTTAGAATGCAGTTGCTATTTCAATTACAGATAAATTATAAATGAAACATACGTCCGGTGGAAATTAAAAAATACCAATTTTTAAATTAATAACGCAGCTGTGTGGCCTTACAATCGACAAGTATATATATATGTATTTGATTAGAAGTTTTCATTGAACTCAATCATTCTCCCATGAAAATTGCTTATTAATAAATCTTATATTTTATAATTTATTATACAAGTAATGTATACAGATAATGTTTACTAATATTGTGCAGGTGTTATAGGTCGGTGTGGCTAGTTTAACCTATCCAAAATAAGAATGCAAAAACATAAAATAATATATTATATGTATATTTATTTATTGAGGGCCTCATAGGTAAGTGGTTTAATAAGTCCACCGTGAAGCGAGAGGTATCGTGCTTGAATCCTGGTCCAGACAATTATCAATTATTTTATAATCTATTCAGACTCTAGAAAGGCTTGACAGTGATCGGCCGAGTGTTTTAATACTATTGTGCCCGTAGGAGAGCCATGCTGAGCATATGCGAACGCACTGATTGGACCGGCTCGTCCGAAGTGATACCACGGAATCACAGAATACTGAGCGTGAAATGGAAGTTATACTTGAAACGGTGCTTCCACTGTATTCTACTGTATATGTATTATGATGATGATATCAAAGGCCGGCAACACAACTAATGCGCAGACTATGGCGTGGTTGTCCATGGTGTTCTCTTAACATCAAGAGATCCTGTTCCGTTGTCCGCTATACCATAAAAAATTGGACGCTTCTTAAAATGTATCTCAAACGAATCAAGCAAAAGTTAACAGAAGTGTACTCACTGACTATGTGTATCATAAATGAAGCGAAGACCACCATCCACCCCCAGCCCCCATCGGGGGGTGCAGCAAGACTCTCTGAACCCTCTCGCGACGAGTCCACATTTTCCGCGTCTCCATTCTTTGGTTTTATGCCGCCGTGTGACATCCTTTGTCGCTCTACAAATTTCTTTGAATGCGTCGAAAATACAGCTATTATAAGATAATTGATAAGATAGCTTCTGTTTGATAAGACATCTTAGCTTATGGAAGGAAAGAGGAAGCACCGAAGAGTTATGCTCATAGTCTTGTTATATTTTATCCATGTTTGTGTATGTTATACGTGATATACCTGAAACAAGAAAAAATTCATTTAAAATATTTTTTAAATGCCCGTATTACTAAGAACATTCTTATTTCTGTAGCTCCTTGTATTAGGAAAGGGAATTAATTTCCTGTTTGTTTATTTATTCTATAACAGGCACAATTTCGGTTTCCTGTATTAAAAATGGAGAAAATATCATAAGTTGAGAAATTGGCCGCGAGCAAGAAGACTTACATATAAATACGCTAGTACTTGTAGGTAAAATCTTGAATAGTGAGTTTAAAAAGTAAACGTATATCAAATAAAATGAGAACATATTTTAAAACTTTTTTATAAAGTAATGTTAATCATTTATTATAGTTTCCTTAATAAATATGTTATTGTTCGTGATAGAAACTTCTTACGTACTTGACATTAATGTTATCAAGTAGATTACTCTAATTTTCAGCCAGTTGTATCTTGTTAATACTTGATCGTTTGCTCTAATACTATATCCCCTGTTAAGCTTCTTGTAGGTTTGTTCATATCAGCGTAATCAATGTAAAAAATATCTTGAAATAGAATTTCAAAAGGATGTATTCAAATAGGCTCTATAAAGGGCACTTTTGTAAGTGATTTACAATTACTAGTAAAGAAACCATTTGTTTGGAAGATATATCTCTACGAGAAGAACCAACAAGAAAAAACTAAACCAAAAAGAACATTCTGAATACAATAATTTGTATCCAAGGCAGTTAAGATTTCTTGACATTCTATGGCTGCTTCTTTTATCGCACTTAAGATAACCAAAAAATTCAGAACTCCAGATCAAACATGTCTGTCTCAGACAATTTTTTTAATATCTTGACTCTATATTGTTGTAATTGAAGCCACAAAAACAAAAGTTGAAAATACAATACGATTCTAGCTCAAAATGTTAAAAATATTTCAGTAAAGATTTTCACGTGCTAGATAAATGCTACTTTGTTGGTTGTCTTTAAATATATAGGTCATTAGCTCTTGTTAAACTCAAATCATAAAATATTTCGGAAGTCGAATCTCGTACTGGGTCGCACATAATTCTCTATGACGAAGCTGTATAATTTTTCTTGTATCAATAGGTTTTGAAATAGTACCCTAATCGCAAAGTTTTTCTAATAGTTGAATCGTAAATCTCAAGTTCTAGGTTTGATTTTCAAATTTGGATTTAGTTGAGTTAAAATTACATTTATTTATACAATTATTTATCTTAAAATTACATTCTGATGGTGAAAAGTTTATAATTGTAATAAGTATACGTCCGGAGACGGTCATTTAGGAAGTTTCGGAAGTAAAGACCCTTATAAAGTGACATAAAATATGTCAATGTTATTTAGATCATTGGCCTGCTTTTTGTTTTTCTAACGAATATCAAATAATAATTTGTTTTTCGAAAGTTTGCAGGATTTCGAGAATTATTGAAGTCTTAGTATTGTTAAAGTATCTATATCAGTGAGACATATGTTTGTACTCAGTAGTTGCAAGTATTAAATGTATTCTAATATTGACGGATTTATTAATAGAGAAATGTAATATGTAAAATATATGTCATAAATTATATGCCTGTATGTAATTGCCGTGAGTTTCATTTAAAATTACAGCATTTGAATTAGAATAGATTTATATTTAGTTATGTATTTTGAAAGTAAATAATAATTAAATCAAATTATGGATCTATATTGTTCTACTATTGAAAATATATACATATGATTTCGCGCCAAAATTATAACATACTATATTCACGTATGTAATAATTAATAATATAACAACCACATAAATATTCTAAGAAAGTCTTTAATTAGAATCTAAAGATAAAATGATAAGTTTGGTGGAAATGTTCGGACAGGCAAAGGGGAAGGTTCTAACTGAAATTGGTTTATTCAGTATTCAAATGAAGTTATTGACTTGGAAACGCACATTGAAGTGTAATAAAACAATACCATTATCACAAATAGTCGCTCTTTGTCCTCCACACTCACGACAAACAAAAAGTAATTATAATAGAATAGATATTAAAAATAACAATTTTAATTGTTTGACGTTTTTAAGATTCTGCACTATTAAAAATTAATGTGAATTGTTTATAAAATTTATATTATTTATAATAACAAATATTATTTATTAAATACTTATTTGACGAGATAAAAAACTGAAGTACAACAGTATGCTATATTACAGAGTATACCGATATTTCGTACGTATAAAAAAGAAACAACAAAAAACCAATTGCACATTACTTTCTCTACAAAAATGTTTATTTAATTCAGTTTTTATTTACATTCTCTGTCAAACGTTTCATTCCGAAAATAAACTTTGGCCTCGCTATTCGTTAATATACGAGGTCCACTTGAACGATATATATGAAACACATTTACCTTGATATGTTCTCAAATTCTTAACGAATTACACTATTTTACAAACTTGGTAATACAATTAGAACCTCGCATTCGAACTTGCTACTGCGCAAGAAATACGAGCGCGCGCGACGATATAACAACGACTGACTGATCAGTGATCACTGAAGATTGTGTATGAAACGTAATTAGATAAATGCAGAATCACAAAAAACGTCGCTCAAAAATAAGGGGCTGGCCATTGTTCGTTTACGCGTTCGATGTGAAATTCAATTTTACACTACATAAGGAACTCTTTACCTAATTTTATTTTTAAAATATATCAGTTATAAAATAAAATTATTAATATTACTTTACATATAATTAACATCACTATATATTATATATATTAATTAATATAATTATAATAAGTCAAAATTATTAATTTGTTTTTAAATGAATTAATACATATATCTAATCTATTTAAAACGGATAATTACATAATTATTACTTACGTTAATATTGATACAGATAATATATTGCATTTGTTTATATTACCAACCGAACAAGATATCTCGTGTTTCTATAATATAAAGCTGACAGGCTAAAAATTATATGAATAATAAGTTATCTCATATATAACATGTAACGATAGTAAAAAAAAATATTTATTTTATGCATGGCTTTCTTCAATTCTTTTTGAAACAAATCTAAGACTTAACAAAATCAAATAATTCAATCAATATAGCATATAAAGGGACAACATTCAGACAGATTATAAATAACACGATTTGCTTTGTCTATGACGACCTCTCTTTGACTATTCAGACTATTCTTTTTTTTTATATACACTGACAAAATAATCCTTCGGCAAACCTGGCTTTGCTACGAAAATTATTCAAGATAATGGTTGGTATTTAATTTTTAGGAATTTTAGGCAAATAGGTACTTAATAAATTAGCGGTTGCTTCGATGCGTGCAGAAGATGTTCTAAATTAAATTGTCAAGGAAATATAAAATTTATTACTTTAATAAAAATCGGAATTTTACTTCCACTACAATAATATTCAGTAATCGTCGTATCAATATTTATTATTTTACGTAATAATGTATGTATGTAATTACATAAAATGTTTGACTTCTCTGACTTCCTTTGTGTATCTACTTTAGTTTATATCAAACTCCATGTAATTGACATTAAAATTACGTTAGACATATTGTTATTATTATATTTCTATCGCAAAAATTATTAAGGCCTCAAGTGCAAAGTAACAGTGAATGGAGATAATATGTCAAAGGCCAATATGATACGCCTTATATGGTTTTATCAGTCTTACGTTGTTGTATTCTTTCGGTCAGGGCCTCAGAGGGCTTATATAATTAAAATATCAGTTATGCATCCATCTGGATGCATAACATCTGTTAAGCTACGCATGTATTTTCAAACTACTAAATTTAAATCTAATATCAAAAGCTTAAAAGATTTATGAAATTAATGTTTTTAATGGGGATTTTTTATATTAGATAGTTTAATATAAATAATCAATTAAATAATTATATCAAAGATCTTTTCACCAAATATTGTACTTAATATCCTAAGTTAATATATTGTACAATGCAAATAGAATTTTCTAGGTTAACTTTTAATTAATAAAATATAAATATTGATTGCGTGAGACAGGGAGATGTCATATCTCCGAAACTGTTCACCTCTGCACTGGAAGATGTGTTTAAACTCTTGAACTGG